>JAVQJD010043968.1:0-23911 GCA_036023655.1 Nannoperca australis
AGTTACTATACATGTATTTTATACAATTATACAAACCATGCACAGACAGATATCAGTCCGGACAACAAAGGGATGACACTACAGACCACTGAAGAAATGGTCTGTAGCACGAGGACCACAAGCTTCAGCGCCCCCTAGTGGAAGCGACCAATATATAGTCCACAGGGGGATGCATCAGAGTTGACTTTGGAGCTGCCGAGATTTGCATCCTCTTATTTTCATGCTAAAATTAGATGTATGCATTTCTTTACAGGCATTTAATGATAATAAGGATAAGGATAAAAAAAAAAAACAGGTAAATCTGTTTGTCTTTGCCGCTGTTTGATGACGTACAACCATGGACGTAACCTAACGTTAGCTAGCTGGCAGGTATTAGCAATAGTTAGCGCTCGTTCCAGCGGACGTCTTGCATAACATCAGTTAAATGTAACCCAGCCCGGTTCTGTGTGAGCAAACCGCGGCAGATTAGACAGAGAAGGGAGAGACACGAGGTGTGCGATGGATTAGGACCACAGACTGACCACTGAGGAGGTGGTCCGGACCACAGGGACCCCGCTAGAGACCACTGAGGAGGTGGTCCGGACCACAGGGACCCCGCTAGAGACCACTGAGGAGGTTGTCCGGACCACTAATTACTATTTTTGCCCCCCACATTTTGAAAATGCCCAGTTTTTTAGACCGTTTTACACTGCTTAGGACTACAAGGACCACACTAGCGACCACTGAAGAGGTGGTCCGGACCACAGGGACCACACAAGAGACCACTGACCACTAGCTGTAGCGCCCTCTAGTGACAGGAACCAGTGGTCTGTAACCAGTAGTCTGTGTTAGCGACCACGGTCTCAGGACAGACCACTGTTTTGGCTACAACCCCTGCTGTAAAGACTTTCAGCAAGCTGTTTTAATGACTTTGCATGTCTTTTGCTGGAAGAAATGTTAAAACATGACACATTGTTTTTGTGGTCCGATATAGTGACTTTTTTGCACTTTTGTACAGGATTGTATTGGACTAGTCTTGTTGTCATCTCTTATGATAATATTCCTATATAATATTTTAATAGTGTTTAATTGAATTGTATACAGTTATGACTGTATAATATCCTTCCAAATGTAGCCCATAGGATTCAGTTGTGGAAAAAGTATTAATATAATATAATAATAATAATAATAGGAATATAATTATTATTATATAGCATTATGAGTTAATTTTGATTACCTTTTTACACTGTTGGGTAGTGGCATCAATCTGAAAAGTAACTTGTAAGTACAGCTGTTAGGTGGCTTTTAATGTATATGTACAATATTTGCGTCTAAAATGTAGTAAAGGTTTGATTATGGACTCAAGTAAAGTACCTCAAAATGTTACTTTTGTGTAGCACTTGAGTAAAGGTACTTGCACTTGTAAAACGACATGCAGACATGAATTCCAAATATTCACAAACGTATAAACAAGAAACAGATTCAATCCATTATGGGTCATGGCCACGTACAGACAATAAATAAAAATGAAAGAAAATAAAACAAATTATACATAGCATGTAACACAAACAAGATGATATGCAAAAAACAGTATAACAAAAGTACATAGGCCATTTCATCTCACACAGGTAATGAAAGATGCTTTAAATGTTATGTCACCATATAATCCATCTGTTTACCATGTATATGAATAATGGCTGCATTGTTAATTATTGCAAAGGCATCCCTTGCATTGATGGATTTGTGGGATTACAGTATTATTGACTGCCATCTGGTGGCATAGTCACTGTAAGAGCCAGAGTGGCTGGTCTGAAGAGCGCCTCTAAGACGTCTGTTTGCTTGTTGGAGGAGGCAAGAAAAATGTCAGTGGGCTCACCTGGGAAATCAAAAGCTTTAGACTGTAGATGAGCTAATATGACAGCCAGCTTCCAGCTAAGCACTGAAAGCTTTCAGAAGAGGAACAGTTGGAGGTATTATGCTGTTTTTCCAAGACATACTCCTGTATTTCCTCATGTATCTAATTAGCCGCACTCACGAGCAACACAAACTGGAGGTCCAACTCTATAGGGGAGGGGTGGATACAGCTGTGTTGTTGTTGTTGTTGTTGTTGTCTGCTGTGAGGCACAGAGCTGCCAGATGCCATGTAATAAAAATCAGATGTACTCACTGTGCTATAGACCTGAAAATCTAAGGCTGTCTCAACTGCAAGCTGGAGCCCTTCCTGTAATACATAATGGCAGCCAGTAGAGTGCAATGCTCACACAACTCGAGTCAAAGTTACAGTATCCACAGTAGTTTTATCACCCAGTATGCATGCAAGGTATGGTAAAGAAAATAGCATAATGTACAATCCAGCACCTTAACTGTTACCGGTTGCTGTTCTCCTGATGCACTTATGATAAGTCACTTCAGATATCAGCCAAATGCTCACTGTGGTTTAAGATATACAGCAACGCTGCAGCCTTACTGCTGCTGGAAGAGAGCAAAAACACACTTCGGTGTAGCAATTTGGCTTGAAGCTACAAGACATACCACCTTGTGTCAGCGCTAAATTGGTACACCACGCACAAATGAGCCTCCTATCTATGACTATGCAGCATCTTCGCGCTATTTGGTAATTGTGTCCCTTTTTTTTCTCACTCTGCTATCTTGAGGGTATACAGAAAGCAAAGTCAGACAATTGTCGCTCCTGATAGGCTGCTGGTGCAGGGAGCCTCTTCAGCCCTAATAGAGAGTCTCTATTTCAGGCTCTTCAATTAAGCTGCTCTGTTCAACCTGCTGACTGGCTGCTGTGGAAAATCTGTGTCCTCAGAGTCTTTGTCCCGTGTCCCCGTCTCCCTTTGCCCAACAATTTACAGTGTAAAGTTTTCCATTTACTTTGGTTCAGTCCTGGAAAAAAAGTGGGTACAGAGGTGAGTGGCTTAAGATTGTACAATCTAGAAAGAATTTCTTACTGTTGGCCTATAAAACCATACCATTTGTAGATGTTGGTGTAGAATGGAATTGGTAAAGAAATCTCATCAGTTTTAAAAATGTTTATGTACAATAAATGAAACTACCTAACAATATATAAGATATTGAAAATTAGGTCCACCTCGACTACTACAACAGGAAAATGCTAGTTACACATTAATGCATCAGTAATAAAAATCCAATAATATAACTCTATATAAGTATAAAAACTCTCAGGGGTCATTTTTCTGGATTATGAGAACTTTAACATTTTATATATTAAGTACATTTTGCTAGTAATCCTTACCGTAACGCAGAACTTTAATATTGCTTTTTTAATGTAAAGTGTAATATATTCATCTGCATTTTGTAGATTTCTCATAAATGCTTTCCATCATTAATTTTGCTAACAAAAACAACTTAATGCTGAGGCCCTGCAGTCCTTTGAATCCTGTTCAAAAGTAAGACCTACAAGTCAAGATTTTGTTGTGTCAGCACAACTTTGTTTTGTTCTTTTGTACTTTTTCACTCCAATCTTCCCCCACACTCTTTCTTATCTTTACTGACATAATCGCTGACTGCTTGTGTTTTTGTCAAGTCCATAGCTGATTTTTCCCAAAGGTGTCCCGGCTTTTAGTGAATTTCTGAATCCAAGTCAAAATGGAGCATTGACATTTGGCTCAGCACAGTGGACGCATCATGAAAAAAGTACTCTTTGACTTTCAAAATAGCTGCTCAAATGGTAAAGAATATTTCGCCTATAGGTTATGGTATGCTCTGATGGGGTCCTCTTCAGCTGTGTGAAAGCTGTTCCAGGTTCTTTCAAAAGAAAATGTTTCAAAAGTTACCTTAAAACAAGCCTGGGGACCCAATCAAGCTTGAATGAATACACAAAACTTCAATCTCCTACTTGTACCATATCTTTTCCTGCTTAAGTGAAAGTATTCTGGCATTGAAAATTAATATTTCATCTCCATTTCACACCTGGCACTCCATCGTAGATGCCAGACATAATGTTGCGATGACACACCATGGTGGCACAGACACGATCAGAGGAGGGACGGAGAGAGGGAGTAGTAAATATAGCATCAGAGTCTTGGCAGGAGCCGGCGACAATCTAGGACCTAATCTGAGGTAGTCATCAGCATCTGTTGCCTGGCACCCAGTTCTGTGGGGGTTTCAGTTATTTATCTATTGCTCCATATCTGTCACTTTTTTTGCATCTGATTCCCTGTACAGAGGATGCATTCAAGAGTGTGGGAGGATGTAACCTCTCAATACCCCTCAGTGAGTCAGTCGGCCTGTAATCCGCACGTGCACTGTGCTCAGCTCACCTGATTGCATGTGGAGCTGTGAAAGAGGTTAAGGTTGGGAAACTGATTTGTTTTGCCATTGGCCATGTTAAATGTAAATTGCCCGAGTGCCTGACCTTGAAGCAGTCCTGATTAATCATTTGCATATCTCCAGAGTGGTAATGTGTCTTCAAGCAGCAGACTGTGTCACTGTTACGAATGTATTTGTTTTGTAATCATGTGGCAGCAGCTGGATGTGGAATCTAATATCTAACAACTGTTTGTTATTCATGTATTTTATTTGTGTGTGTATAGGCAAGTTGCTTACGTTCAATGATTTGATGTAAGGCAATGATCTGAGCCTAAAAACTGCAAAACTAAACTAAAAGTGTGCCCTGTTATCTCAGTTAGTATGTTGACAGTCACTAAAAGGGGTCCAACAGATCTCTGGAGGGATTAACTGAAAAAGACATAACCAATCTAATTTATGGTTGAGACAACAAGAAATCTCTGTGCTTAGACAAACTATAGCCCACTTAGGGATGAGCTGACAAAAGTGGAGCCCACTACAAATCACTGGCTTACAAGAGAACTGAGACAAACGGAGGCTTGGCGTGTTAGATGTGATTTATCACCACCCTGGGTGACATTTGAACCAACTTTTTGACAATGGTCTTTTCTCCCCAACTACACAGACCAACCCCATCAATTCGGATGTCCACTCCAGTCTTTGTTATCAAGGCTTGTAAGTTATAAACTGAGAGTGTGTTGATCAGCATAGAGCTTGGAGAGTTTTATGACCCCATCTGAGCTGAATACACCTCAGCTCATTTTCGTGAAGGTGAGTTGTTTTTGTAAACTATGCAGGGAGAAATACATCGATTGAGTTTGACGGCTTTAAGGCACCTTAAGGCCAAAAAAGTTTGATTTAATATGCCATTACGGCGAGAAACGATTGTGACCTTAAACTCAATATACTCCTCAACCCAAGTATTTTCAAAACCTTGAAATGTAACTTATTGAAATCTTTATGATTTATACAAAGAAATAAAAATGATCATTGCTTTCCCTCCTAAAAACTAAAAACAGCTGAGCTAAAACAAGTTTGTTGGACTCAATACTTGACCCAGTCTTCCTGACTCTAAGAAAGGGTCAGAATCTAGTGGCATTAAAGAAGAGTAGTTTCTTCTCTGCAGCTGGCAGTAGAACGCGATCAATGCCACACATGCAGACAACTAATGAAATCATCAAAGGCATAGACATAAAAGGTTGATGTGACAGTCTGAAGATATCATGTCTCTTTCCTGCTCCCAAATGATACTCATAGCACTGTCTAAAAACCTCCATTTGAATAAATAATGGCATACAGAACACGCATATCTTTGTTGGAAGAGGCGGCCTGTTTATCCAGGCAACCATCCAGGCTAAAAGCACCAGATAGCAAAATTATGAATGGTAATTTAATCACATAATGGCCTCCACACTCTCCAAAAGTCTAATTCCTTGTGTCTGCTCCTCTGTAACAAGTATGCAGTGTGAATTTTAATGATGGGTATTAGGGACAATTGTTTTATTCCATTTTAGACAACTCTGTTCATGACGGATGGAAAATGATCTTCAACAGATTCAATATAATAACTCAAAGGAGAGCACATGGATATGCATGCCTGAAATGAATACTGTTGTAAAACTGAATTCGATTATCTACTCCATAAGAAATATCTAGGCTATAAGAACTCAAGCAAAAGGCCCATTATCATTTCTTTTCCCGTTAGTATTTATGTGCAGAGGTAGAGTATTCAAAGAAACAGTTGATAAGAGACAGTAAATAACATGTTTTAATATTTTTTTTAAAAGTCACAAAATCTTATCAAGTCTTTAAAAATGAACAGAGTATCACGAGAGGTGAAAAACATTACGGCTGGTTTTTCACAAATTCATGCAGCATTTTTTGTTGATTTAAAGCTTAATAAGAATTCAGTCCATCTGTGGCATTCATCATTTGGCAGCTGTCTGCACAGAAATACAAAATGAACTTTCATATTCAACCCTATCATCAGACAAGAAATATTAATGAACGATTCTGCAAAATCCCAGAGTATACGTGCAATGATATTCATTTTAAAAGTTTTGCTTTCTGCAATATTTGCGTATGGCAACTACGAATCATTAATTGCAGGTCTGTGCATGAAGTGAGTTCCGGTCGCCTGCATTAAACGTGTTACATGCCTATCCACCAATCTCCACACCCTTATACTTTCCTCAGCTTGAGGTCACAGTAATTGACAGTTTGCAGTTTGCAACCATTGATTTTGTTGGCTGAAATGACAACCATTGCTGGCTATAGCTAGCTAGCTAATTCAATTAATGAGCTGGTTGACAGTACTGCTCTGGCAGACTTAAATGTTCAATGTTTTAACAACTTGTTTTAATAGTCTTAAATATACATATGGTAGCTGCATGTCTCAGGCAAAAAGTCAAAGCAGTTGTTAATCCATGTAAAGGGCTAGGATAGGATATAAATATACCACATTGTTCTTTTAATGCAGTATAGAGCCAGCTGGTCTTAGTATTATGAAAGTATAATAAGGACAAAATGACAAAGAGATCAAACTGTTATTTTGTTCCAACATAATCCTGTTTGGCTGCTTAGCTTACATTCTTGCTTGTATTTTCCAATAGAACGTTTTAGTTTTTAACGTTAGAAGAGGAAACGCTTTGAGGATGAGGAAAAACTGACGTGTCTGGCAAATGTAACTCTTAGGTAACAGGTAACATTTAACTGGGCTTCCTGAAGTGTAAACCTTGATCCAATAAGAAACGGAACCGTTACTATTCAGTGTAGGGGTTTGATAAAAGGTCAAACTCTGAAACCAAAGGGACTCTGACTCAAAAAGCACCATCATTTCTTTATTGGCAATCAGGAACTTTTTTATTGGGATGTTTATCACACTGGTGAACATAAAATATATTCAGTAGTCCCTTTCCCTGTCAACGATTTTGGCAATAGCTACTCAACAGTCAAAGGATGGATTGGTCTTTGAGCAGATGGAAGTATTCCACAGGACAAAGCATGGCAGGGTGTTATTCAGCTGGTGCGGTTCTAAAAGCCAGGCACTTTTCAGCTTTAGGTTGAAATGGTGGTACTATCGACTCAGAGACACAAATGGTGAAGGCTTTCAAAGCATCTCTCTATACCCACATCTGTATCAAAGATCTGTCAGAGGGGATTTGCGGGTGTATTCCTGTAAGAAAACCAAAATCTGAGCAAATGCTCCCAAGATACCAGTGAAGGATGTGAAACTATTTTTTTTTTCAGCAACTGTTTAGAGGAAGCTGAGCCACAAGTTTGTTACACTCGTATCAATTTCATGATGAGGTGTTTTTGAACTCATCCAAGTCTGTGGGCTGAACACAATCAAGCCGATCTTTAGCAAGACTCGAGTAAACACCATTTGACTTTGCAGGCGAGTAAAGTAATTCTCTCTCTGATGTGAAGGCTGTGACTGCTCATATAGTGCAGTGTTTACCTCCAGCTTTGTCATTATCACTCGCCAGACAGATTGATTCAAAGGCCCAAATCAGACCAGTTGAAGTACATTGTTTGTTTGTACATCTCCCTGACTTTGGATATTCTTTGTGCGATGCCCTCTTTCAGTCTTGGAAATAGGCCATCATTTCTCACTATGGCAAAGATCCTTAGAGTAAGCCCCATTTTCATCAGTAAAAAAGAACACTGGAAACTCTGGGATGACAGACAAATTTCAGAGTGCAGCATTTGGAACAGCTACTTGAGGAGAAACCTGAAGAAAGTTTTTATTTATTTATTTATTTTATATTTAAGTTTAAAAGAATTCAAGCATCATAGAAGAGAAGGGATAAGACGAGGCTTTAAAAAAATCAATTTTAAACAGAAATGCCAAACGGATGTAGGTATTTTGATATGGTATTTTCCCAATATCACACACATACAATACCAGAGAGGAAATTGGACACAAAAAATGTCTGAATCCTACTGCCCAAAAACTTTTAAGCACTCAGTCATACTTCACTCTAATCTAATTGAGTTGGAAATTAAAGCTCCAGAATAAGGTTAGTGACAGAGCTTTTATAAATGAGGTATAATAATAGCCAAAGAGAATTGGATGTAATGATATCATCAAGTCAGGTTTAGGATTACCAAGTCGTATGGAAGGTAAAATACCCCTAGACAGAGTAATGTAAAGTGTGTGTGTGTGTGTGTGTGTATTTTTTTTCATGAAACAGATGCCAGTTGCACAATATAATGAAAATGTGTGTGTGCCACATGTGCCTATCCATATATACGAGACTTTACTGCCTTTATAGAAAACCTTCACATAAATGTCAGAATGGCAATCTTCTTCACCATTAATGCTGTGAGTCTTTGACAGAATGAAGTCGTTTAAAGATAGTATGCTGAACAAATTGCTGCATTAATGACAGAAATGTGACAACAACATGTTGAATAGAGGATTATGTCCGAAACTTCACACTGTCCTCATCTAAGTAGCAGATTTAAATCGTTTTTGTGTTTGACTTTCAAAGTCCATCAGGTTCAGAGCACGGATGTAGCTTTCAAGCTCAAATGAACTTATTTGAGCTTAACTCAAAATATGATCTAAATGTCATCACAATAACATACCTTTCTTCTCTATGTGAGCGTATGGCCACTGACCCGTGGCTGATTGGCCACAGTGTCCACAGCCTCGTACCTGCTGTACCAGTTTCCTTGATTTTTATGTCCTTTCATTTTTGTAGCGTCTCGCCTTCTCACACACACACACACACACACACACACACACACCTTCTGTCTCATAAAAATCGGAAAGTCCGCTGCTTAAAAATGTCAGTGTTAGTATGCTTTTGTGCATTATACTTCCCACGTTATATCTTATAGGGTTTTTGTTCACACTTCGGCTCTAGTGAACCCCAAAATATAATATATTAAGTCTTCAACTAACAATTATTTTTTCAGTATCAAGTAATCTGTCAATATTAGTAATCCTTACTGTAGATTTCTAGTTTTGTCTTATCAGCAGACTTTTCATCTAGCGTCAACATCGAGACAAAGTTGTAATTCTTCCGGTACTATGGTTTATGACCTGCTGATTAGCTAATGTTAGTGAAAGCTAAATTAAGATTGTGAACATGGTAAACATTACATTACTTTACATTACATGCTAAGCATCAGTATTTTAGCATTATCACTGTGGTGCATGTTAGCATACTGATGTTAGCATTTAACTCAAAGCAACCACTTAGTCTAAGTACAACCTCACAGAGTTGCTAGTGCGACTTAGTTTTGCTGCTTATTAAATTACAATCTATAAATTATTAGAATTGATCAGCTACTCATCACTTCAGCACTGTGTCATTTATAGAAATATTATTGTGGATTTCCCCCTGCGTCCCTCTCAGGACAATCTAGTGGCTTGAATGCTTTGATGTCTCTGAATAACTTTGTTGCAGATAATGGTGCAAACCATTATACAGTAACTAGGTTAAGACAGGAGAAATCCAGTTGGGCTTTTACATCCTCCTGTTGTCACATTCTCACCTATCAGCACAGCAATTGTGTGCGTGTGTGAGGACGTTGTGTGCTTGCAAGGGCATTCATGGAACTGTATATAACATAAGTATAAAAATCCTTTTGGCTCCCACATTATATCCAGTCGAAGCTGTTACAGGAGGAAGTTTGTCTCATTTGAACCCATTGAGGCTGATGGTTTTGTCAGACAGGATTTCTATAATTGAAAATATTCATTACTGGATGTAATATATTACTTTGTCATAAATCAGCCTTGGAGTCCTTGGACCATTCACTGCGATCATCAGTTTTAATTAAAACACTGAACTATGATAACGTTGCTATTATCTGAAGGTCAATGAAATATAATGGGGACAGTACAATATATTTACGACATTTGACATTAAATTACGATCAACATTTAAGGACTACTTCACCATGTTGACACATTCTGTTTTGTACATCTTTACACATTTAGCACTTAATAATTCTTCAGATTGCAAATTTGACCTTGTCCTTGATGTTATGTAGATGTCATTTAGACAGCTTTACAGCTCAATTAAAATGTATTTACATTCAGTGCAGAACACCAACACTGAAGGGTCATTTTAGATCACTCATTTATGTTTTTTGCTATGTACTTTAGTAGGATATGTTGTACTGTAGCATTATATATGAAAATAATGTCATAAACAAACAACTTTAGTGTGGATGTCCTTTCTGAGAGTGCAGTAAAATCAATGCTTTAATGTGTAATTGGTTAAATGCCCCATCATTTTAACACCTGCATTTTCTGGATCCATTTGCTGTTGACAAATTAGTTTTTAAATTCTGCCATAAATATATATGAGTGTGAATATATGCTAATTCCCCATTCTACCACCACCTTATTTGAATGTGTTTTTATGTGTGCTGTTGGCGGTTTTCACATATAATTTTGCGCGTTGTTTATTTGCTCTGCTGCTCAAAACTTAAGAGGTTCCCAGAGTCAAAATCATTTCTCTCTAAGTGGTGGGCTTCCATGTGCAGCTGCTTCACACAACAAACTGCCCCATGGTGTTGGTCGACACTGCACTCGATCCATCTTTTGTCTCTGTCTTTGTACGTTTTCTCTGCATCTCCACAACAGGTTGGATCAAAAGGATTCATGAATCTTACGCTGTAGTGTGGTTTGTGTTTTGGATAATGAAGCTCAGGGGTTTCTGTCTTTTTCTGTAAGTGAGTCATAAGATGACTGTTCAAACACAATCAATACTGTTGGCTTTCATCTGAACTCATTTATCCACACCCACACTGTCTGTTTTGGTCTATAGTCACACTGATGATCTGGCTTGCTTTTTCCCTCTTTAAGATACACACTTGTGATTTTTCATACTCACAATTATTCAGACAACATCTTTCTATTAACTCATCCCTTTGTTATTTTCTTGCAGTCTCTCAGGCCCACTGCTTCTCCAGCTGTTCATGTGCTATAATTGTTCAGAGGACACCTGTGGCCCATGTCCACCTCATTACATTTACTTTAGTTTTGTGACTGCCACGTCTCTCTCTTTCTAAGGTATCTATTTGTCTGTCTTTCTATCTATGTAATTGTTAAGATGGGATGCATTGCATTCTATGATTTAACAAAGAAGTGGCATCTGCCTTCATCCCCCATTGAATCGCCACTGTATCTATGTTGAATTACAGTATTATAGCAAGTTTTACTAATGAATGGGTAGTGGATAATGCCTGTGGACTGATTCATACCAGATAAAGAAGGACATCAAACCCTCTATGTTTACAACAGTCATGCTCATGATAAATAATCAGTAGACTACGGCTTGGCAGACAGATTACAGATTACTAAACCATTTGCAATCGCCAGGGGTCACACTGAGAGCTTTTATATATGTTATGCAGTGTGAGATGATGCGGAGTGAATTATAAAATTATAAGATGTTTTTGGTTTTGATCTTGGCATGAAAAGGGATATTAAATATTGTGATAAGGGTTAGTTTAGTGGAAGATCTAAGACTTTAAAGGAGTGCTCCACTGATTTAGCATTGCACTCCCATGACATTGTTGGACTCAAAGTAAAAAATAATAAAAACAGGATCAAAATCAATGCAGCACAACTAGAGAAATATTATTTTTATATTCCATGCTTTTTTCTTCCTTGTCAGAACTTGGTGCCTACATTATCCACAATGCAACTCATCCACCAACCGTTCCGTTGGCTATTCAGGTGTGTTATGCTAGTAGCAGCTATTGTATCCTCGTAGCTGCTAGCCTCAAGAAGAGATAAGGAGCAGAGTACCATGGTCTGGAAGATCATCACTTCTCTCTAAGGCCACACCTCCCAGATTTTTTTCATTTACAAACTTGTAGTCTTCAACAGAGTTAAGTGACATCACTTGATCTGGAGGTGTGTGTGTTTGGACAACCTGGCTCTTTAGCTGCTCTGCTATGTTCACCAGCTAGTTACGTTAGCTAGCTACTGCACAGTGGGTTTTTAGAGCTTGATGCTGAAAACAACGCACATGAGAGTGGGGATCCACAACAGTACATACAACCAAAACAATTAGATGAAAGACTCTAAAACGTTCCATTCCGCTTAGGGGAACTGTAGAGTAAAACTTTTCTGTGGGTTAATGACAGGTGATGCCCTTCACATTACACATTGTCATTTCACTGTTAATATAGAAAATACAGAATAGTGCATCTTTTAAAAGTTCAGTTTCCTTTGATTCAAAAAACGAAATTTCAGTCTAGTAATGTACTAATCATAAAATGTCAGTTAACAATTCACAGCTACAGCAAAGGTATTGTAGCATTCAGCCTAGATCTAGAGGTTTGTACTCTGACTCTTTTACGTTTGTAAAAGATTAATATCTTGTAAAGGATTATTGTGAAATCAAGGTATTTTATCATTCATTTCTATTTCTATACATAAATCATATCTATACAGTATGCTTTTAAGTCTTTGTAGATACATCATTTTCCTTGTTGACTGTATGGCAATTGTTACCATAAAACCATAAAGTATAAGAGGCAGAACGTAAAAAAACCCTGAATAACAGTTTCTGACATAATGATGATCAAAGATCTAAATATGAGATCTTATTGTAGATATTTAATCCAATTCAAATGCCTCAATCAAAATGAGAAACAGCTCGCATAAATGGCAGCAGATCAAGGCTATATCGGTTTCTGTACTCTCGTGGAGTTGGTCTGCGTGTAGGGGGCTATAATCCATCAAATTTGGTTTTCATCCAATCAGAAAGCAGTAACCCCAGGTGCAAAACAGCCAGATGAAAAACACCTTAAAATGTCAGCTGTTGCTTTAGCTCAGATCAACAGAAGTTGAAAGATGAACTGTTACAGAGATGATACCAACTACTGTGTAAGATTTAAATACATGAAAAACAGTAATTGATATACCTGCATTTCTGCATAGATTAAATTTAGACTTATTGCATATTTGCATGATCTATGATAGAACATAAACCGTTTAATTTTTATTATTTAGAGCTAAGTGAGTCTCAACAAATACATTTACTGAAAAGGTTTCCACACTGGAATTTATTGTAAATATGCACAATAACGTCTTGTTTCTCCTCACACACAGGAAATATAGTTTGAGATAAAGTTGGCAATTTAGTGTGAAAACCCCCTGATGGATTAGCACAGATTTAAGAAAATATGCTGCAATGGACAATATTGCATTACCTCAAAAGACTTTGTATTTGAGAAATGGTTGACATGATTATTTACTTTCCAAAGTTATTTGCATGTAAGTTTCCCTCTCTAGAAAGCATTGTGTTTTGTCTCTTTACTTTTTTTCCATTTACTCTCTTAAGCTACCCTTTTTTGAATATCTAAAAGCTTCTGCTGTCACCATTTCATGCAAAGTGCTGTGAAAAATTGCACCTAAGTGTCCTTTTCTAAAGTTCAACTGCCACCCCAGAGTTTGAACATGTCACAAAAAGGAGGAAGAGTGGGGAAAATGATCCAGAGCACAGACAGGCATATGTATTGGCATTTGGCAGATTGAGGTAATACATTTTAAAAAATCACAAAATAAAAGAATCAATCTGCTGAAGACAATTATGGCCATGTCAAAAGTTATAATCTTTCTTCTGTTTTAGCTGTATGCGCTAATATTTCTTTTAAATGTGTGGACGCAGGGAAAGCAGTGAAGTAACTAAAGATATCAGTATAGTGTGAATTTGTGTCTTTAAAAGTTTGTTCTTTAATGATATGGTGTTGAAGTGGGTCTTACACTACAGAGAAACAGTTTTAAAGTGGGGAAAAATAAAAAAACATAGCAAAAAATATTTTCATCCTTACACTTCACAGCACTATAAGACCACAGATGAAACAAAAGCAACCCTTTTTGTGTGAGAAACCCGGCAACTTAAAAAAAAATGTTCAAAGACTCGATTCATGAATATTTTACCCGATGTGCCAGAACTTCATCTGAACATCTGAATGTACTGGAGTCCATCAATAGCCTATCTGTCTTAAAACCCAGGACACACAGCCTCTCTCTCTCTCTCTCTCTCTCTCTCTCTCTCTCACACTTTGCCTCTCTCTCTCTCTCTCTCTCTCACACTTTGCCTCCCTCTCTCCTCTAATGGCCACACACAAGGTCATTCATTCAAAGGCCCCCCTCATCCAGCCACAGCAGTCCCCTGAGGTGCCTATATGTACAGACCATGCTGCCAGGGATTTAAGTGTAAGATCGGAGGGAGAGCCAGTGGGGGCTCATTGCTTCATCCTCTTTGATGACGGGGCTCTATAGGGCTTCCTTTGACACCCACTCTCTATTTTGCTCATAGTTTGATGATGAAGCTTTGTTTGAGAAAAATAATGGCAAAGGGAATTTTTAGTAGTGGTTTAAGACTAATGCTTAACGCTTTTATAAGAGACCTTGTAATTAGTTGTTCATACAAAAAAAGTTGTATGTATCTCTTATTAATTGTAACGCTGCAGTTCAGCTTACACTCTGGAAAAAGCTGGCATGGATTTATTTGGTTTCCAGATAAGCTGGATAATTAAGTAATGAATTGATTTGCAAGAAAATACATAAAAACTGATCAAATCACATCAAGTCCATTTGTGTTTTTAAATAACTGCTTCCGTAATGAGTGGTGCCATGCCATTGCAAAAACATAACCAGCTATTACTCATCTTTAATATACTTTCAATTCAGTAGCCAGAGAGATTAAACCCAAGGATGGATTGCCAAAGCGTGTGGCTTGTTTAGGAGTATGCACAAACGAAGTCCAATAAATGAAATGATAAGGGCCTTAATGTGGGTCTTCATTACCTTATCTTGACAGGACCTTGAAATCTAGATTCATAATTATTTCCATTTTAAAACTGTTGCTTATTCCTAAATGAATGTGTTAAATCAGATTACCACACATCAACTGTGGTGCCAGATAGTGGCCTGAATGTAAGACCAGATGATGTTTTCTGGATAATACGTTTGAAAAGGTGAGGACAACATATTCACGTTTTTACAACAGCAGACTTTGTTTTGCTGCACTGGACTGAACCCCACCTCCATTTACAGCAAAGCAGTTGAACCGGCTGACATCTCCAAGTACCATGGACTCATTATAGATAATAAATAAACAGTTTTGACCAACACACCACTGCTCTGAACTCTGTCGGCACTGTCTGTTGCCCCCACCCTCCACACACACACACACACACACACACACACACACACACCCTCCACACACACACACACACCTCCTGTTGTTACTTCTTCACCATGCTGACCGTTACCAACAAAACAAACCAACAGTACCAGGCCTCGGAATTCGTTAGCGTCTGTGCACCTAACCTCTCAGACCTCAGCAACGGAGCAATCACACGCATAGTACTCACTATAGCAAAAGACACTGCTGATCACCCACTCAGTCCACACTTCGCATTACCTCCATCTGGCCTCAGAAACAGGACTTTAAAACGGAACCACTTTGGCAAACATTTTGTCCCTTCTGCCATTAGCAGACCTAAATCAAATGCCTCACTGAATTCTCTGTGTGTGTCTGTGTGTGTGTGTGTGTGTGTGTGTGTGTACATATGTGAGCATGTGTTCTTGATGCAAGTATATGAAGGGGTATAGAAAGAGGCTTGAATGTGGTATATCACCACCCTTTTTTGTGTGCTCCCTGTGAGACATGAACATTTGCAGACTGTGAAAGCAAATGTTCTTCTCAAATTCTTCCTGGGACATCTGTCCTTCTTAACCTTTAAAAAGTCATTTTCTAAGTTTAAAAGGGGAGGTTGTCATATAATCAGGGTCCTCTTATATTCTGACCAATCTGGTATCCTAGCTTAGAAATAAAACTGCACATGTGGGTGAGAGGAGTGGGGGGTTAATAGGGGTCCAGCAGCTCATTTTTGCCCTGTGCCCCCCAAGAAATGTAATCAGGCCATGTTAAAACCCTTCTGGAAAATGGAAATAATGTTGTGTATATGCTTCTATGTGTATCCTTTGTAAAGTTAAAAAGGCCTTTGCTAAACTTAGGACAGTAATTTAACAGCATTTAGCTCTTTGGTGAGTTGTATACTGTAGTATGAGTATTTATCTCTCCTGTGTCACTGTGGTATTTTCTGTAAGCAATACAGCACCACGGAATTGAATGTAATATAATGTAGTGACAAGGTGAGTCTGTCACACATGATGGTGAAGTGAGGCAGAGGGAAGGAGGGCTGATGACACATAGCTGGCACAGTGAGAGGCACGCACATTGTACTTTGCGCTGGAGAAAAAGGAAGCGCGCTGCTCCTCTCCATCAACATTTCACTTTCCAAACACTGACAGGAAAACCAACGAAGCCAGGATGTAATATGCAGTCAGAGGACGTCGACAAATCCGGCTACAGACAGTTTCTGCTCAGTCTTGTGGTCCTCCAGACCTGTTAATTCTGCTCCACCAGCCGCGTTTTGGCGTTCCCGCTCGGCGCAGGAGAGTCTGTCGACGGACCGACAGAGAGGGAGAGAGGTGCCGCTCGCTGCTTCATCCCGCTGGATGGATCCGAGCTCTTCTTCTTCTCACTTGTATCTGAGGACTCGGTCTTTGCAGAAACTCTGATTCTGTTTGGAAGAGTTGGGATTTTGTCCCCCACCACCTCCACTTTTATCGGTGAGTGTGTTTATGTGTTTGCTACCCATTTCACTTCGTCTTTCCGACAGAATTTGTTTAGATGCGTTTCAGAATAAGCATATCTGAACAAGTGCATTTCGTGTTGAAGTTAGTCCACTGCATGCATGGAAAAAAGCCTGGGAAATAAGTATTTTCAGAGTGCAAAATGTTACACAAGCACCTTTGTCACGTTTAGATTTTTCTTTTTTTTAAAGATGTGTAAACACAGACAATTTGCATCTAATGACAAATTAACTGACGGGTGATATAGGTTATTTTTAAAACAGGTAATTAGTGTGAAAATGTGGGGGGGAAATGGTGTCGGCTAATTATTTTTTCACGTAGATACATCTGGAGCTGTTACCTCCTTATTCCGATTCAACAGGTTTGTTTCAGTCCCTGACAGTCAGCGCTTCTCCCTGTCGGTCAGCTGATGGTGATGCTCAGGACAGACTGTAGTTGTGTCTTTGCTGCTAATGTTGTTAGTTTAAACGATTAACTGCACTGTATACACTGCACGTCTAACAAATCATTCATATCTGTAGCAGATGAAGGCTCGGGTCCAAAATAGAAGTTTATTTTGTTCACAAATGCAACTTAAATATCAAAGTGCAAACTGTTGCAGCCATTAGATATCAATAGAAATCATGGAGGGTACATTTCATATAAACTTTACATTGTATGTGGAAACCTAAATAGAACTGAACTGAGACTAGACTTCGCCTTTGCCTGTGTGCTGTTTGGTTGCCCAGCGCTTTAGTTTTTGCCTTAAATCAGCTTTTTCTTTGAAATGAGATGACATTTTGGGCAGGTTCTGCTGGATTAGGACTGAAATCACAGGAGAGTGACTGGAAATTAAATAGAGCAAAACTCATTTGGAAATCAAAATGTCACGAGCTTCATCAGAATCAGTGTGAATGTGTGCACATACAAGGAATTTGACTCCAGTTTTTTTTGGTTGTGTGGTCTTAATGTACTTACGTTGGCTTCTACCAATAGAAACGGAGATAGAAATACACATACTGCTAAAAACAAGGAGAACAGCAGAAGTAGGTAATAAAAATAGGTGGCTATATAATAAAAAGCAACAATGACCAGTAACATGCATTGGTTTATATACAAGTTAAACAAATAGTGCAAAGAAATAAGTATCAAATCAATACATGAAAATAGGTTATATGCAGTGTACACGTACACTCGTGTGTGTGTGTATATACAGCATGCTTACATTTATATTTTAATATAGATTCATGTTGCTTCCTTTAGTGCCACAATGGCAAACTGATACTTTGGTTGATCATCTAGTGTGCTGCTGTTTTCAGCTTTATGTTTCCTCTTTTTTTTGTTGCCATTTATCCCTCAGATGTCAGTTGATTTCGAGGAAAGTCGACTCTGAAGGTGAGGAGGACTCATTTGAAGACTCTGCTTCACGATGGCGACAGGAGTAGCAGCATGGCTCCCTTTTGCCAGGGCAGCAGCCATTGGCTGGATGCCTGTTGCCAACTGCCCCATGCCCATTGCACCAAGAGACAACATTAAGAGACAGGACGAGCTGATCATCCTCAATGTTAGCGGCCGCCGTTTTCAGACCTGGAGAACCACTCTGGACCGATACCCTGACACTCTGCTGGGCAGCTCTGAGAAAGACTTCTTTTACAACGAGGAAAGCAAGGAGTACTTCTTTGACCGGGACCCCGATGCCTTCAGAAGCATACTCAACTTCTATCGGACAGGGAAGCTCCACTACCCCCGCCACGAGTGCATCTCAGCCTACGATGAGGAGTTGACCTTCTTCGGCATCATCCCTGAGATCATCGGTGACTGCTGCTACGAAGAGTACAAGGACAGAAAGAGGGAGAATATAGAGCGGCTGCAGGATGATCAGGAGGAGAACAAGGACCAGAAGCCGCCCAACATGAACTTCAGGGAGACCATGTGGCGGGCCTTTGAGAACCCCCACACCTCCACTATGGCCCTGGTCTTCTACTATGTCACTGGTTTCTTCATCGCCATCTCAGTCATCACTAATGTGGTGGAGACAGTGCCCTGTGGTGCCACCGCCAATCAGAAAGACATGCCATGTGGTGAACGCTACACAGTGGCGTTCTTCTGCATGGACACCGCCTGTGTCATGATATTCACAGTGGAGTACCTGATGCGCCTGTTTGCCGCGCCCAGCCGTTACCGCTTCATGCGTTCAGTGATGAGCATCATCGACGTGGTGGCCATCTTGCCATACTACATCGGCCTGGTGATGACCAACAACGAGGACGTGAGCGGCGCCTTCGTGACGCTGCGCGTGTTTCGAGTGTTCCGTATCTTCAAGTTCTCCCGTCACTCGCAGGGCCTGCGGATCCTGGGTTATACACTCAAGAGTTGTGCTTCAGAGCTGGGCTTCCTCCTCTTCTCACTCACCATGGCCATCATCATCTTCGCCACGGTCATGTTCTACGCAGAGAAGGGCTCCAGCTCCAGCAAGTTCACCAGCATCCCAGCTTCCTTCTGGTACACTATTGTCACCATGACGACGCTGGGGTGAGTAATAGACATATGCACACTCACGTACACACACACACACACACACACGTATATACATACATGTACACATTGCAAACAACCTCTATCTCATTTACTGTGCCATACTGAATTTTTAATTTGTTACAAAACTGAGCCATGATGTTTATGATGTTAATAGATGCACCAGATGCATTTCTGTGGACGTTTGTGGATAATTAGTTATTTATGAAAAACACTTTGAATTTCAAATTAGCATCAAGATGGCCTGCCCCCATACTTCAGTACACTACAGCTTATTTGAGGCTGCCAGTGTGAGGAATAGTGGGCATTGTAGCATTTATCTACCAACAGACACTTGTGGCATTTTTTCATGTTTGCCCCACTAAGAGCTAACCAAAGAAGGAGAAAGTGGTTGAATACATACCATAGATTTTGAGTATTGAAAAGATGCTACAGTTTTGTTTTTGTTTTTTACTTTAGAAATAAATGTAACCCTTTCCAATTTTAGCCTTTTAAGGAAATGATGTCCAACCTGTAAACTGACACAGGACATAGAGAAATGCTGAATCATTAGGATTAAAATAATACTGAGCTGATGTTGGAAACAGTTATGATTGGTCAACCAGTTCATAATTGTTCAATAAACAAGCAATCTTCATCAATTTTCCATCTCTTCACCTATGTGACATTTAGATGACCTGACTCTTTACTTTCTTTGGATGAACAATGGTTCAGTTGGATTGTTTTTACAGAGAAGTATTGTACTCTATTTCAGTTTTGTTCTTAATTTGGGCCACACCACAAGCACCATGTTTAGGTCCTAGGCATTAAGTGTAAAGAATACCTTGTGAGGAATTAATTTGACTGCATTATAAAGTCAGATCTCGCTGCTGTCTGCCTGGAGGAGAGGTTTCCCACGAGATAGCCTCTGTCACCTTTATTATGTTTCCACTCTGCTCTTAATCTTTTTACACAAGCTCGCCGAGATTCGTTGCCACGAAGGGCAGGTTGAACTTGAAAATGTTCAAGAAGTTTGGCAGAATGAAGTGCTCTATTATGAAGGCACGGTGGAAGAATAGTTATTTGTTCCCAAAAAAATCATTTTTTCTTTGCGGCTCTCTTTGTAGATAATGCTGTATGTGTAAATTGCAAAACTGACTTTTGGAAAAATAAATTTGGTGGTTTCACTAATATAAATGAGTAACAGCCTGTATTTCTGATGATAAAGGACAATATGATCAAGCAGGAAAAGCGTTAAAGGATAGGTTCACATTTTTGATGTCTGTCTGAAAACCTGCATGCTCACGTACATTAAAAAGGATTATTGGTCAACGTAATTCTTCCTCCTGTCCTTTCTGTTCCGTCCTAACATGATTTCTGTGCAAGTGTTTGGGGATAAAATCCACAGTGTAAAAAAGCAGTCTCAAGTTCAGTTGAAGCTTTAGTACAGTTTTACAAATCAAGTGGATATCTTGCAAAGTTACACTCTTGCGCTTTAACAGTAAAGATTATTTACATTGACAAAGAATCTGTTAACTGGTTTTATGATTTATTCATTGGTGTGTAACATTTATGAAAACAGTGAAAAATGCTCATCACCATTCCTCATAGCTGAAGTTGATGTCTTTACGCTGCTTGTTTAGTTTGACCAAACGTCCAAAAGATATTAAGTTCATGATTGTATTAAACAGTGAAAAGCAGGAGCCAGTGAATATTAAGGTTTTTTTTTTTTTTATTCTTGATGAATTACTTTTTTAAATACTATATACGATTGTAATTTTTTTCTGCAATAGCCATTCCATACCTTTATTTTCTGTAATTACCTCTCTACATAGTCCACCATTCTCGAGACGGATTTAAATTGCAGACCAGGACTTAACACTTAAGAATTAGAATTTCAAAATAGACCTGAAAAATGTGAATCTATTCTTTCTATTAATGAAGAGCTACATGGCCAAAAAATACACTTTTTACCTCTCCAAAGAGGAGCACAGACTGAGGGCTCTAAAGCCTGTTCATATTGTGCTCTATTCTCTGCGGTGTTCATTATTGAGAGTCACCTGCTCAGAGAATACTGGACAGGAGAACATGTGTGCTGTCATGCTGCACCTCATTTAACCTTTAACAACATACCTAATGATGTGACCCTGTGGCTTTTGTTTTTTCAGACAAAGCATGTTGTGTTTCCTTGTTGAGGAGTGACATCTTGGGCTGGCAGACCTGAAACTTTGTCCTTTTTTTAAGGTGACATTTCAATAGTTATTTCAGAATCGTGAAACGTGAAAATACCGTGATGTATTCTTCAGGTTATGGTCAGTGTGTCAACGTTTAGTCTTTTTTACAAATGAAGAAATGGAAACCAAATGAAAAGGCTGCATGACCTTACCTGTGCTACAGTATTTGTGTGTGTGTGTATTTAGTATACTGTAAGTATTATAAGAGAGTCTTTTGTACCTCATGTAAAAAAGGATAGAAATGCCAAGGGGAAAGCATTATGTAAATTGTAAACCTTGAACAATGAGTTTGAGTGTGGAGCCATTATGTCCAACACACAATAGGCAGCAGCACTGAGAGTCTATCTACAGCTCAGACAATAGTGATCCTCACCGCTAACCAAGGACGGTCATTTGCAATCAGCTATAGCTGATGCATGTTCAAGGCGGAGGCAATAATGTGTTCAAATTCAACATGTTTTCTCTACAAAGCCACACAGGTGCACTTTTAGAATTTATTGGAAATGGTAAGGGCAGCAGATATTGTTAGACATATTTCTGTTCAAGTTCAAATATCTAAAATCCAAAACCAATATAAAAGAGAATATGTTCAGACTTTCTGTACTCTGCTCTGCCAAAAATCTGAAGAATTTCAGCTTTTTCAAACACAATCTGACCTTCTTGGAGTCCCAGAGTGCAAATTCAGATTAATAAAAAGAGGAAAGCTCAATGTCTTTCTTTATTAGCTTGTTTGTAAGGAACTCAGAAACATTGACAGTTCCAAAAGCAGTGTTCCATGTACTGTACACGTGTGACTATAGCCGAGACTATAGTAACTTTTTTTATTATATGATTTGAGCCTTTTTTTGTTTCTGTACTGTCCAACATAAATCTGAATATGATCTGCACAGTATTCAGCGGTTTGCAGCACCATGCACTGTAACATCATTTGATCAAAATAACCAAAACATAGGCTTTTCTCCCCACAAACGGGTACAGCACAGTCTTTGTTCTGTAGCGCTCCAACCCACACGAACAAACCAAAAGCAAGTGAAAATATAATATGTTAAAAAACTTGTGCTAGTACTGTATGTGCACCCCCCAACCTCCTCCAGTGTTTCTTTAATGTGCAGTAAGAGAGGCAAATCTGTGCATAATTACTGCAAGTTAACAGCTTTTTGTGAGGCTCAGTGTTTCCTGCTGCCTGTCGATCTGTTCACCTGCTGAAGGGACATATGCTCAGGTGATGAGGTCACCAATAACCCATCTGTCAATGCACACAAAAAGCCCTGGACACAGTAAATGAGTACATTAAATGAGGGGAAAAAATAACTTGTGCTTTTTCTAGTCTCCAGAGCTCTAATTGAGCTTTTCTGCTTGGTTTCTCAAAGTGATGTCTTTTAATCTAGAACACAAATCTACACTGTATTTTTATCTGCAGGTTCTGCTACGTGTGTGCATGATTGCCTGTATACAGTATGTGTATGTGTAATGACTGTTTACATTTACTGGACAATATAAAACAAATCGCATTGTTCATTTTCAAACAGTTTTAGTTTTTATTTCCATATCACACAAATCTGCAAGCTTTCATCACATGGTATATTGATGTACACAATACTGATACTGATACATGAAAATGTTTTTGGATCATTGTATACTGTAGTTTCTATATTGATTTTCAGCAAATCTAAAACATTTGGAAACAAACGCGCATACATGCCCACCAATTTACTGCTACTACCCCCAATCCCAGTTATCATTTTTAAGATAAGATTTTTGTGAAATCGAGACTCGTTTTTCATACTGTTTATAGTTTGCATTTTTCAGCAATAGCCATCCAATGCATTTACATTCTGTAATTTCCTCTCTGCAGTAGTTTTGTTGTTAGTGGCTGAGTCTGCCATTCCCACGCGCTGGATTCAAAACATGGAGAGGCTTTTATTGTGAAGCAGTCACAGAAAATGCAATGTCTTGACATACTGCACACCTCCAACTCCTCAGCACGGTAGTTAGAAAAGCTCATTGAATGAGTCCATAGTCCATAATTTGTGTTCTAAATGTGTCCTCACAAACAAACATACAGACCCAGTAATAACAGAACTTTTCGTTGCACATTGTAAGTTGAGTTCTGACGTTGACAGCTGACAGTTGAGCCTGTCAAATTTTATACCAGATGAATATATATTCCCAAAGAGCACATACACACATTCATATGCTGATCCCCCCCCCCCCAACACACACACACACACACACACACACA
>JAVQJD010043978.1:0-13775 GCA_036023655.1 Nannoperca australis
CGCTGGCCAACCCCTTTTCGGGATTTTGTCCCTCCCTGTCTTGTGCCACCCACCCTTCACCCACGCCCCCCCCCCCCCCCTCCGCTTCGTCTTTCTCTCTGTTTATCTAAGCACTTGCACGGTCACTGCTTTGGAATCCCAGAGGTCTAAACTGGCCCCTTCCCTCACCCTCCTTTGCAGCCGATCCATGCTTCTCTCTCCCTCTCCATCTTTCTCCGTCACAATGGTTAAGATTCATATCACACTGTGCATCGGGGGTATGGAAGGTCCCCCTTATTCCCCCTCAAGGCAGCCAGCTTTGTCCTGTTCTAGTCACGCACAGCCACCCACCCGCCCCGCCCTCACACATGAACACATATTCACACCAGAGGTAGGACACTTACACTCATATCAATCGCATCTCTCATCTCATACCAAATGCCTCCAAAGAGAGACTAGAAATAAAATTATTGAACATGTTTAACAAAAGTCATCTATTTGGCTCAATGCTACTGAATGTGTGTTATTTATAAACTAAATACAGTATATTCAGCTCCAGTACATTAGCCTATCCATTGCTTTACAATGTGTGGAATAAAATTCATGCTTTCAACATTTAGGCTGATATAACTGGATGCCATTCTCTGCCTCCAGGCCGGATGCCCCTGAATTTCTTAGAAAGGCCAGATGAGTTCCACAACACTGATGAAGGGTTTAGACACAATAACAGGGAAGAGGGGGGGCTGGATTTAGGAGCATAGAGGAAGGAAGTGGCGAGGGTCAAGAGGAGAAGTGCAGACGGCAGTCTCGCACAGTGCTAACAACAGCCTGACACTGGACAGGGATTAACTGATTAATTTGGGATTAAAGATGACTGGACGCTACTTTAAGTAATGAACCACAATGACCCAAAATTACAAGATTAACGCTCACGAGGTTCAGAGGGTGGGTGAGTGTTTTTTCTTGATCGTAAGTAGTCCATGTAAATCAGCTGCAAAGTAAGCAAATGCCACCAAAGTGCATTTGTTAAGGTATTCAGTATCTAGCTTTGATGAAGAGCAACTCTGCTCAGAACAATTTTCTGTTCTGAAAGGAAATCAATCAGGAAACCTCCTTAAATGTAAAAGAAAAATGTGAGTAAGGGATTTTCTGACTTTCATGACTAGGCATTTGTCACTGGGTGTATTTTTAGGAGAACACAAAGATTAATTCCACAATCATAAACACGGTGCGTCTGCTCCAGTGTTTTGAGAAGCTCGCTACGTACAAGAACTCCATTTCCAGCTGAATAGGAGAGCAATGAGATTCATGAGTTCTCCTGCTACAAGGCCAGAGCTATGGAGATTTGGGACAAGGCTATTTCCCCTTTTCCATTCAGCACAAGAATACCACCACTACTCTGGATGCTCTCAGACTGCGAATTACAGCCATCTGATCATTTCTGAGGAATATAACAAAATATACTTTTGGACAGTGACAGGGAGCAATTCATTACAAAATGACAGTCTACATAAATACATATGTAAAAATAAACCTTTTTCAAAAATTGACAAAGACACAATTTAATCAACATAACCTCAAGGAAAGGTTTATGTTTGTACAGTATGTCCAGTATTTAACTCCCTACTCTGCAGACTAACATCCTGCAAAAGCAATAACATATGCACCACACTGCGATAAAAGGTGAATACATGTATTAGCGGGTGAACAGATACAGAACTCATCTAGTTGCACAACTGCAGGTTGATCAAAGAACTAATTCTGAAAAAAAAGTCCACATTCCCTCGAACTCATAAATAAAAGATTTGATTGGAACAAAATGTTGAGAAAAGAAGATGAAGGGCAGAAAAAAGAACAAGGAAGCTGAGAGAAGAAATAGCAGTCAGAGTACCAGGAGACAGAGATCAAGCTGCGCATTACTGCACACCCGAAAATCATGTGGTACTGGTTATTGCTACAAAAATAACACATCCAAATATGCTGGCGCTGGCACACACACCATATCTCATCAGCTTACTGTAAACCTTAAAAATGTGAGACACACACACACACAAAGAAGTCACTTCTAAAAAGGGTGTGATTCCTACTGGGGCTCTCCCCAGAGTCAGAGAAGCCAGGTGTGAGTGCGTGTGCAGGCAGGGCGATGGTACTATTGGTAGTGTGTGCGTCTCTGTACCACGCCTATATACGAGCCTGCATCACCGTGTGTGTGTGTGGGTGTGTGTGCCCCTGTGTGTGTGTTGGTATGGAGGGAGGGACGGGGGACGGGGGGCGGGGAGGGGGATTGCTCCTCACGCCTGGTTGTGACAGTGATAGTAATACCTGCTGACATCCTTTCTTCCCTCTCTCCCTCTCACCTCATCCCTCCATCCCTGGGGGCCTTCCCGAGCTGTTTTGGGAGTTGAAATGTGTTGACTCTTTCCTTACCATCCTCTCCTTAACGCATTCTCCTTCCCTCGCTCCCTCCACTGCAGGTCTAATGTTTTTACAATCTCTGGGGGCTGACAAGAAAAGGGAAGCAGAGAGGGAGTGTGTGTATTCATATGTGGTGCGTGCATGGTGTGTGTATGCCAGCCCCAAAAGAAACACAAGAGGAATGTGTGTGTTTCACATTATTGGGGGCTGGAAAGTAGGCTGTGCTGCCATACTTCTGGGAGGCAATGCCAAAATATTAGTTTTTGTTCCACCATGGAAAAGTCCTCCAAAAATCATACAGCAGGTTCAAAACATGTACGCAACATTTGTCAATTGATCCATCTCCTCTGGAAATCACAAAGCACAGGATAAAAGGATAAAAGGAGTTTTTTTTAGGCACTGTGAATATTGCTGACAAAAAGTCTGCTCTTTTTTATATGAGAAGGTAATTCTGATAAGCACAATCATTTATAAAAAGGTGCCATGCACAAGAGTATACACTCCCTAAACACACACACACACTCACTCACTCCCTTTTGAGTATTTTTATCTAAGTGTCTCTTTGTTGTGTCTAGATAAAGTGCAGAGGAGCTGTGCTTTCTAGCAGGTTTATTAGTCCATAAAGTTTGTTCTGGTGTGAAGACAGCCACTCCCATGTCTCCTCTATGGCTTTTGGATACACACATCTCACTCAAGACACACTTTACTGCAACGGGCCTATGACATAGCAACCCAATGTGCTAATTCACAAGGCAGGTGGATTTTTAATGACCAGCTGGAGACATAATTAGCAAATACTAATCAATATATAAAGACTGACGAGCTGGCAGGCCAATATTAGAATCTTACAGAATCAAAATGTGAGAATTCTTGCAGTGTGTCCACTGCTTTTAACTATTTAAGGATTTTTTCCATTTTCTTCAGTGAGTGCAGGCTTATAACAGAATTTATGTGATTTCACTTAAAAGCAGCACTTTTTATCCTTCATTATGCCTTTTCCTGGCCAAATGCCAGCTAGAGTTATTATTATTATTATTATTATAAAAAGGTAAGTCATGCACACTTTCAATACGAGATCTTAAAAAAACATCACTTGAAATTACTTCTCTTTCGTTTTTAGAGGACAGTTTGTGACTGGAACAATTAAAAAGAAAAGTTAAAACTACCATCAGGTTCGGTGACAACTGCATCATTTAAGGCAAAAATATATGCATATACATACATAAAAAAAGGATCTCACTCTAATGCACACTTTCTTTAGCACTGTGTGACCTACTAATCTGACTAGCTACATAACTATTGCACACAAGATGTGCTATCACGGTCAGACGCAAATAATAAAAAAAACAAGGAGTCACCAAAGAAGGATGGATTTGTGCAGTACATTTACAAAGAGAGCCTTCGTGGCTGCTAACAACAGGACTCATGTAGTTACCAAAACTAAACTAAACCATCACACACAGAGAGACTCATCACTATTCCTCATAAATTCACATAAATAACAGGTGCGACTGTCTAAACTACATCAGCTTTGTTGAGTAAAATAGACATTCACATACAAAAGCAGATAATTTGCTTTTGTACTCAGAGATTAAAAAACTATTGGACTGGTGAACATCATCTATCTATGACAAAGCGTAGGCAATAAAAACAACTTTTGGAGCGACTTTCCATGAGCATCTTTGAAGACTTGAGGTAAGGAGGCAAACATGTCTCAATGTCCTCCCAGCAGCAAGGACCTTGTATGGTACAATAATCCAGGTTTCTGCTACAGCCTTTTGCCTGGGTCAATACTAATTCAATTTCTGTCTCAGGGAATTCCCAGGTTGCCTCTTGGCAGGATTTCTGAGCTGAGTGGAAGAGTATTGTGGGAGGTTATATGTACTTGAGAGTGTGTGTCTGCCTGTTTCTGTGTCTGTGTGTGTGTGTGTGTGTATGTGATAAATTGGCTAAACAACGAGCAGATTGTGTTATTTTGGTCAAGCTTAAGTTGATAGTGTTTCCCACATTTGGAGTTTACATATTCTCACGCCACAATTTAATTGCTGTTTTGTATGTCAGAGAAATACACAGTTGGCCTGACACCGACAACAATGCCAGCTCATTGTGTGCCATGAATGAATGGATGTGCTCCCGCTCAGCGCTCACCAACAGCCCTTAACCACCATAACCGCCCTCTTCACACACATACGGCACAGCAGCCATTTTGTGCCAAAGCCAGACTGTGCCGTGCCAACCGTGCGGCACACAACATTGAACCTCATTTCATTCCACAGCTGTTCCATCCCACTTGGAGAAATTCATACAATACAACTTATTACAGCTTAATGCATCCTAATATTGATGTATGTGTGTACACAGAGAAACAGGGCAGCATGGGGAGGGAAATTGGGAAAGAGATGGGTCCACATGCAGTCTAGCGATAATGTGCGAAGCCGGCGATAATATCTGGGTATTAAATTGGTATCGATTGACTAAATATTCTGACCAGGAGGAGAGCGCGGCCGTCCTTTCATGCTTGTACACCATGTCTGCTCCGACGGCTCCAAGCTGCACTGTGACTATCTGATCCATTTTAATACAGATGTCCTCACCGCTAGGCCTCTGCCCAAACCTCATTTTCAACACAGTGTGCTCGAGTCTTCTTGTGTGTGTGTGTGTGTGTGCGCGCATATCTCTGCTTTCAATTCAACAGCAAAGATTATTTTTGTTGTGCAACTTTTATGTTGGTTTCATTCTTGCGTATAATATAAACACTAAGCAGCAAAAACGGAGGATTACTGATTTCACACAGATCTTCACATAAAAAAAGAAGACAGTGTCAGTAGGTAGTAACCTGTACCTATTTCTGTGAAGATTTTACTGCACAAAATGAGGCCACGTGATATTTTCGAGCAAAAGACGTGGTTGCACAATGCTCTATGTGCACGCCCCACCTTTAAAGAAAAGCAAGCATCCAAAGATAATAACATGCCGTTTCCCTCCAAAACTTTAGTCACACCTAAAATCAACTAATGAGTGGAAACAAAACAATGACCTATTTAGACGAGAGGCCGGCACAGCGGTTGGTAAATGTTCCCACAGCCGCACACCGCTGGGCGGAATTGAATTTTTCCAGTCAAAGCCACTTTCACTACTGAGAAGTCTCAAAAAACTAGTAAAAAACATGAATCATGTGCAAGATCACAAATGAATCAAAACAATGAGTGTTTTAATAGGGCAGGGTATCCTGATGCATTCTGGGTTTTGTTTTTCCAGAACTGAAATATACTTATCACACTTCATGAGAGTTCCTTTTTACGCAAACCAGAGGGTCAGCGCCAAAAGCTCACACACACACACACACACACACACCTCTAACAGAGCTATTGTTCCACTGAAATGAACTTCAACTGACAACAATGGAACCAAATGTCAATTCGCAGGCGTACAAATCACTAAAATCACTGCCTCGCATTGTTTACGACAGAGATGAAGAAGCTCAAGTATACACGCAGTTACCTGGTCCACAGTTTACCTCCAGATAATACACTCAACCCAACAAACAAACCAACAGAGAACATTTACAAAGACAGATAAGGTACACAATCACACCCACAAACACATCTCTGGATCTACACAGACCACAAGCACAGCAGCGAGGGAGACAATAGGCATAGACACAGAGAAGGGAGAGAGACATTGATACATGCTATATGACAGATGAGGAGAGAGACAGAGAGACGTGGAGGGAGAGAGAGAGGGGGGGGGGGGGAGATTGCTTTGTTAGCAGGACAGGGAATAAAGTGGTAATTACCTGACTGTGGGTTTGTTGATTATAGTTCAGGCAGGTTCTCCATGTTAATCATTTACCAGGGGAAGACAGAGATTAGTACAGAGACAGACACAGAGAGGAGAGATAGCAGGCAGTGTAAGAAATATATCAATTTGCTTGCACACACAAAACAGAGATAGGAATAGACACAGACCGGCTGGTGAGGAAATAATAATAAATAAATAAAAAATGAAATCAGTCTAGAAGTGCAATCATCTCCCCAGGCAAGACACAATTACAAACACTGTCTGCTTTCACTTAACTGTACACTGTATACCACTTGTGTGTGTGTGCGAGTGTGTGAAGGTATGGTATGCAGAATGTGATTTACTTTGGTATTTAAACTAGATCATTCATGAGTGCACACACAGAGGGAAATGATGCATAAACAGAGCAGAGATTACATGGAAGACTTATGAGGGCTGCTTTCAATAAAGATACAGAAAACCAATACAAATATTCATCTCCTCATGCACCATTTAAACACGCGTCACTGGCTTGGAGCTCGCCCTAAGCCTTTGTCAGAAGAGGGGAGAGAGATACAAACAGGGAGAGAGAGAGAGAGAGAGAGAAGTGGGGTGGGGGGATTTTAGAGGGGCCTGGACTGGTCTGCTGTTGTTTTAAATGCTTTAAGGTCTGCGTCCAAACTTGCAGAGTCAGTTCAAGTGTCAGCCAGAAAGGACACAGGTAAGAGAAATCGGTTATAATATTCCTATTGTGTAGTTTATTTCTATGTAAATGGTAAAACACTTATTAACACCAAGCTAACCATTCTGCAGGAAAGAAAAGACTAGAGGAGTCAGGAAATGAGAGTTTGAGAAGTTTGAGCTCTGATCCAGGGGAACTGTTGCGACAAGTTTGCCTCCTGCCATGTTGGATAAGAGGGAAAGCAATAGGTGTGAGCCAAGAACAAGGGTAAGTCAGAGGATAAGGAAATGGAGTAGCTTATTTAAGGTTCAGGCTAGGGTGACATTTATTCTTGTTACAGGTATATGAGCAGCCCAGATATAGATGGTGAAAGCCTCTCTCAAGAAAAGAAAAAAAGGTAATTCAGTCCTTAAAGTTTTGGTGCTCTGAGTAAACTTTCTGACAGATCCCGAGTGAATTTATGAGGATGAATGTAGCACAAGAAGCAGACACTGTTGTATCAGCAAATAGGCTGGTCAACTTATTTGGTTCAACAGGTTTTAAAGCACACAGGGCACAGAAGAGGGGGCTTTATATACCAATAAACTAGTCTGAGCTTGCTTCTCAGGGGTGAGCTGAGGTATATTGTCAGCACACACTCTATAATATTTTACTAACCTTTAACTGCTCCAGGAAGTAAAAAATAATTTCTCCTCTAATAAGGAACTATCGCTCTGAGAGAAACAATGTAATAAAATCAAGAACGATCGTAAACTCTGTTCATAAAATCATAAAAGAGGGAAATCGAACCACTTGAGCCCCACAATGAAAGAGGCTGGTGTATCTGATTCCACGCTGTTCAACGCTGACCCTGGCGTCAGTCTATCACTTCCATTTCAGAGCTCCATTTTTCAATCTGGAGGGTGCTAAATGTGTGCCAGTTAAAGCGTTTCACTGAGCCTTTCTTACAGCCATATTAGCCAGCGAAGATCAGAGTAACAAGGCCCTTCAGTCTCCACTTCACTGCCCCTGCTTCATTAAAACCATAAATCTAAATGTCGAAGGAAAGGTGATGGCCAGAGAATGTCTTCTGTCATCCGTATTAGGAGGGGCCTGTTTGCTCACCAGCTACATATGCTATACAAGCTGAGCCTTTAATGTAATGTCTGTCTGCCCTTTTTAGCTGTTTTTCCAATGTCAGAGATGGCATCAATAAGCTGGTCCACACAATTATTTAGCTTTTAGCTGTTAGAATGACTTAGTTCAACATTGAAAGGTTCAACAGTCATTTCCAAGATCTCCAACATTTACAAAGAAGGTAAACTGAACTAGCAGAAAAGAGCACAAAGGCCAAATCAACAACATTCTGCCAATATGTTTGAATAAAATACTTATTTTTGGGACACAACATTTACATGTGAGGGTAATATCTGGGTCTGGTGGCTAAATGATCCTCTAGTCACAAACATTGTCCCTCTGCCAATTGGTTTTGACAAGCTTCTAGTGGTTTTATCAGGGCTAAATTTAGCTATAAACAACGCTGGTGAAAGTGGTGAAACTGAATTAAAACAGTAAAATTGCTGGTTATTAAACCAAAACAATCAGCTGACAGATGCTAAAACGCTCCGTAGAGCTGAGGGGAACTGCAGAGTCAGATAATAGTTTTCTGTGGGTTTGTACTACAAGCCACTCATCTGATCCATTGTTAATATAAAAATATTGATTTCAGCAGAAATTACAACATTGTGGACAAACAAACAAAAAAGCCAAAAGTGATTCTTTTGTGAGCTTTCTGTACCATGAGCATCGAGTGGAGTCCAAGCCAACAAAAGCACCGCTCTCCTGTCTCTGTGCTCCTTATCCCTCGCCAGGTTACATTTACAGGCCTCAGGACAACGTGGCTGGCAGCTAATAGAAAATATGGCATGGGAAAATGACTGAAGCTCAACTAATCACAACGCCAATATCCATCACTGGGCAGGAGGGAGTCGTGAGAGATAAAGGGAGCGCAGGAGGAGGGGGGAGTGCAGATTTTAAAAAATGAGGAGAGCGGGATGTAACAAGAGAGTTAATGAAGAGGGAGGAGAGGAGCGGAGAGGAGGAATGAAAGCGAGTCCTAGCTGTAAACCCCGGGGATTCTGGACCGGGTGCAGCATCACGGCTCCACTGATAGCTTTGTGATTGGGTGGTGTTGCTGATGAGAGTGATTCTCTGCCACAGTGGGTTACCCGCCGCCGTGATGCTGATGGCATTGTGATTGTGTGGTGTTGCAGCCGACTGTGTGGCCCTGCCACAGGCTGTGACCATTCGTCCCTGAATCTCTGCGGAACAAGAAGGTGCTTCCTAATCCTCACAGTGATCCTCCCCACCATATTTCTGTTGGATCCCAATTACAAGACTGGGTTTTACCGCCTGGACGGACTGGATATAACCACAGCTGACTCCAGCACTGGATGAGTCCTACAGACCTGACAAAGGAGTCCTTGGGGAAATTATCAGTCCCAGGAGTCATATTTCTGTCACATTTTGTGCACCCACAAATGTAAAATATAAGAGAAAACTATGTCTGACAGAGTGGTCTCTGTGGCCAACGGCTGTTAAGTAAAAAGGTCACTCATCTGAAAGATTGTTGGGGGAATCAGGTCTTTAGCGTAGAGAGAGAGTCTCTAAATAAGCGGGTGCAAGAATGGCAGATGTGTTATTTTGGGCAGTAGCCCTACCGGCCCTGCGTGTCTTCCACCTCAACCCTTCAATTAGCCAGACTGGAACACCTGGATCAGCAGGTGAGCCTGACTCTGCCTTGCTAATGGCCCAAATCAACCCATTACACACACACACACACACACACACACACAAACACCTCCCCATTAACCAACTATTCGCCTGTGCGCAGCAGCACTTTAGCCTTTAATATACACCTGTGTCCTCAGAATACTATCTAGGACACTACTCACAACAAACACTTAAGAAGAAACCCCTTGCTTCTGGTATTCTATAAGTAGCATAATCACTAACTCCATAAGTCAGTGGAAAGGTGAAAGCCAGGGTTAGAGTGTAGTCATAATGATAAAGATAACTTGCTGCAGGAAGAGGGTGAGATCAGGTGACTGTGAGTCGAATGAGCCCAGGGCCCCACTGTAGCTCAGGCCTCCTGATTTAACTAAAGTACCTGTCTGATAGATTTTGAGTTAGTCACTAACCCTAAACGAGCCGGTTGTAGGTAATCATACATGTTCTGCACCCCTCTTCAATTAAGTAGGTCTACACAAGGACGTGATCTGCCGCATAGCAGAGATTCTTTAAACAAACTAAAGTCTGACTCACTTAGTAGGAATGATTGTGGTCATAATGTAATAACATGGCCGTGCACGTTCAGGCCAACTACGTTTGTTCTGTGCAAAGCAGGTGGAAATGAACCAAACGTTGCTCTTAACACTTAACCTTCATTTGGCAACGGTTCTCATTTTGTCCTGAAAAGGAACCTCACTAAGCGCGGTGCGTTTTCTCACCTTGTGTTTGTCGAATTCCAGTAAACGACGTGTCTTTTGGTCACAGCAGCTGAGATTATGTTGAAGAAGAAAATCGTGGCTTTCCAAGCAGGCGGAGCTCCCGGGGTCCACATCAAGGAGCCCATCCTGAGCGCCGCAGGGGCCACGGAGAGGCTCTGCGCCGGCTGGGAGTGGCGCACAGGTCAGGCGAGGAGACCCGACAGAGGGTCTCGGTGAAAAACTTTCTCCCAGCAGCTTCAGTGACTCGTGAACAAACTTCTACGTCACCTGCTGCTGCGGCTTCGCATGATGCGTGAAGGTAAAGTGTTGAAGAAGCTGCAAAAAAATGTAATTAAATCATAGCCTGCAAAGTGGAAGGTGTTAGTTTCCACAGTGGCAGGTTCTTAAAAGTTTGTCCATGGTTCGTGCGATAGTTCTGGACTGAGATCTTTTTACTGAAAAATAATATGACCAAAAAAAGAGACTAAACCTGAGTTTAAAGGTCAGAGTTTCGAGTGTACAGTAATTTGGTCAGTATATCAGTTGGAACTGCCAGCTGGTTTGGCAGGAACAGGCTGCGGAGCGCTGTAAGGGCGGATCCGCTGAGAGGAGGGCGGTGCCGGGGAAACTTTGGGCCAATCAGTCGACAAGGGTGTGGTGATGTATGATACTGTAGTGCAAAGTTAAATCCTTGTGAGGTGCGCCGACTGGTGTGGGGAGACAGCCGTTCACTGTTCCAGTTTCAGGATTACTTTTTTAAACTTGTGTCATTCAGTAGGCACCAACGCACAACTTAAGCGTCCTGTCAGACCTGGAGCAGCTCCTCTGCAGCAGCCTGGGGTTTGCTCATAGGTATTCCAGCAGTGAAGTGCCTTTGAGCAGCTGGTTCACTGAACTTCAAACCCCACTAAACCTTCTTCATGCCTTCCAACCTACAGTCAGTGTATAGCTTCCAAGTGGGGCAACATAACGTGGTAAAATGGTGCGTTCAGGCACCCAACACACAAGATATTCAAACATTAGGGAGCCACACTGGCCCTTTGACTGTCGTCTGTAAAATCCACATTTAGTTCTGCTATACTTGGCTATATGAGGTGTGTGTGTGTGTGTGTGTGTGTGTGTGTGTGTGTTTGTGTGTGTGTGTGTGTGTGTGTGTGTTGATAAGTATTAATTCTCTGGGTGTTGTCAGTCGCCCCACGGGAGTGTGTAGTGACAGTAATCACTACGCCTCCACGGGCGAAAGCCACTGGTGGTCCTCTCTAATTATCTGATTCTCTAAGTGTGTGTGTGTGTGTGTATGTGTGTGTGAATTTACTAACCCTGCTTCTTTTTTTTTTTGCTTTATCACTCACCAAGACAAAGTTACACTGATAGCTTTGTGTTATTTGCTGCTGCAACTGCACGATTGGCTATTTCCTTTCTCTGTCTTTCTCTATCTTTTATCCTGTGTATGCATGTGTGTGGTTTGGTGTACATGTGCGTGTGGCACTAGGACTCATTAGCTCACTTCTTGGAGGTCTTGATCATTAATTTCCCATGATGCCTCAGTGCTCCTGTGTGGCTAATTTGTCCCTAGTGAGCTAGCGCTCCCTCAGCAAACGTGGAGCGGACCACAGAGAAGTAACTCACTCTGCGGGGGTCTCTCTCCCTCTCATTGTGATTGATCTATAGGACCAGACAGTTCCTAACAAATTTTGTAAGAGTGCCAGAGGTAAATATTGCTTTGTGAAAATTAATTTTATTAATTCTTTCGTTCTCTGCGTAACCTTTATAACTTTCAATTTGGAATTGTCTTCAGAACATACCAGTTTAAGTATTCAGTGGCCCTGCAGCTAACTCTTCTGTCTCAGACTATAAATTGGCCAGTTTCCCCCCTTGACTCAGTTTAGATTGGAAAGAAAAGTGGTCTTATTTACCTCATGGGAGCACCAATTGAACTCTACAGTTATGAATGCACTAAATTAAGAGCCATGTTGATTGCAAAGCTGATGAATTTTGCACGTGTTAATAATCATCATTTTTACAAAACTGGCAGAAATAGAAATCGTGGCACTTTACAGCTTATTCCCCCCTCGAACTCTCTCTTTATCTCTTCCTCCGTTCCTCTTTAATATTTGTTTCAACTCCTGTGTGACTGCTATTCATCATTATCAGCACTCTTTCCAAAATCTTTTCCCTCTTTTTTTCCTTCAGTCTCTATCCATCATTCGTCCTAATCTTCCCTCTCATTGATCTTCTCATTACTGGTTGAATATGTTTTTTTTCCCTCCATCTCCTGACACAGTTTATCTCAGCAAACATTTTCTGTCATCCCATAGAGTCTAAACCTGCATCTAGAATTACTCCCATACTCATGTTAGATTCCTATGAACTCTATTAGCCCCCTGAGAAGGTGTTTGTTTGTCAAATACATATTTCTCTGTTGCATTGAATATCTTTGACTAAATATGCAACAAGTTTGAAAGAAACATGTTTAAGTTTTATTTATGAGTTTAACACTTAACAATTCTAACACACTTAATCAGGACTGTGTGGGTATCATTTGATCAGATTTGACTGACAGTGAGCAAACATCCCCACAACTGTCATCACATTTTGTTCAAACTATTCCTAAACCCTGATTGGTGCACACAAGTATGTCCTCCCACTTCAGAGCAGTGAGAAGAGCACAGACAAAAAACACAAATATAGAACATGTCTTGTGAAATAACCAAAACTGTTCTAACTTCAACTCTAATTAAACTTGTGTGTTTATGTAAGACCACTTGCCTCACACTCTGGTAAGAAGCTGATTGAGAAAAATGGGTTTTCAAGGCCTTTTAAAACCTACTCAAATCAAGCTAAAGATGATTCATGAATACGTCATCTTGAAGTCCAAACTTATATTGATTTTCTGCAGTTTTCTGTAACAAGTTGAAAGCTAGAAATTATTTATTATTTTCATTGCTCCAGATGTGAACTAGTGACATTTTTAGTATATTTTCAGGATGTTATGGGATCTAGGGTAAGAGTTTAAGAAGTGACCAGATGTTTTTTTTTATTCCATGTGCATGCACAGATACAGAAGGTAGACAACTAAAGAGAAGAAAATGATGATCCTTGTTATAGATTCTATTTATCGCAAGACTCTGGGACTCTATTTGACAAATGAACACCATTCTTCCAAAAGATAGTCTCACAGATGTGTTTTGATCATGGTGGTGGTGAGTGCTGGCTAACATGTTGGTCCAAAAGGGTTAGGGTTAGGGTTAAAAAAAATCATCTTGTCATCTATCTCTATGAATGATTTTTCATTTTCTGCATTTTTTAGCCTTTTCGCATTTAATTATGACTTCTTGATTAATGTCATATGCCGAAGGAATTTTCAGAATAAGTACATTTTTCCTTCTCTGTCTCTCTCTTTCTCTCTTTCTCTCTCTCTCTCTCTCTCTCTCTGCATCTCCATCCCTCTC
>JAVQJD010043988.1:0-10013 GCA_036023655.1 Nannoperca australis
TATTTTACTTGGTTAATGGGACTTCTGCTCCTGAACCTCTGCGCACAGCGTCTGCACATCGCGGCTGTACGAAGTCACTTTCATCTTTACGCAGGACTGGAAGCTGTCGTCTGTGAGGCGCGAGCGGTGTTTGTTTTTAACATAGTTCATGGTGGAGAATAGCTGCTCACATACGTATGGGAATCCGGAAATCGACAGGATGAAAGTCTCGATAAATGCACGGCGTTTTGGCGGGTATACCGGCTTCCGCGAGTGTGACGCTTATTTTGAGCGACGAGAAATAATAAAATATAATTTTATTTTAATATTTCAAGATCACAATAATCTTCCAATTTAGAACTACAATTTAAAATAAGAACTAACACAAATAAAATACACTTGAATTAAATACTTAAATTATTATGATTTATTTTCTCCGGAGCCGCGGGTTGCCGACCTCTGCCTTATACTTTATATAATACAGTCATGTATACTATGAATACTACATTTAAGCTTTACAAACATAACCGTCTGGGAACCTTCAGAGAACGTTCCCTAAAAGTTCTATGGAGGTTCTTTAAAAACCTTAAATTGTGTAAATCCTCACTGCAGAGTCATTTGAGGTCAAGCACAAGTATGCGCGTGATGCCAGGCAGCGTGATGTAACGAGGCGCCGCCCCTGGCGCGAAATGACTGAATAGTGTACCGCCAGCACTGCACACCATGCAGCATCTCTGCGGCGGCACGGAAAGGAAAGGTCGCGTCTCGCGGGCTGTTGCGAAGAAGAAACAATGTCGTACACCAAGTTTGTTGCAGCTTGTGTTAGGGCAAACTCGGGCAATGTCAAGAATATACGCGTTTCGCTCGGAAGATGTCGGTCGACAGTGGTATCCAGCAAGAGGCAGGAGGAGAAAGAGCAGCAGATGGAGGGGTGCACCGTGGTGGAAGCCGTGCCTTCTGAACTCATCAAACATACAAAGAATGCGACAGACGCGCAGTTAAATAAAATCCACATTGACTTCGACAACACCCAGGAAGCCTACAAAAGCAAGGGTAACATTGAGCTACTTCGAAGTCTGCTGGTCTTCAAGCTTTGTACAATTGACGTCCTCGTTGAAAAGAACAAAGAGGTGAGTTTGATTTAATTTGGTAAATGTAAACTTGTTAAAAATTGAAAAGTGATTGAGCAAGCAAGGATAATTCAGTCCCATTATCTCATCCACTGGGTAGGTTATTCTAATGGTACAACATTAAAAAAAACGTTGTACTATTTTTTTTTTTTTGCTTTCAGTTGATGGACCTGAGCAAGAAGTTGTTTGGTCAGTGGATGTTTGAGAAGCTGATGAAGATGACCTTCTATGGTCAGTTTGTGGCAGGGGAAGACCACAACTCCATCAAACCTCTAATTCAGAAAAATCAGGCCTTTGGTGTGGGGGCCGTTTTGGACTATAGTGTTGAAGAGGACTTGACACAAGAGGAGGCAGAGAAGAAGGAAATGGAGTAAGTAATGTTCACATCTGACTGAGCAGGAGATCAGTAAAGACCACAGTGCAGGTTACTTTCTCATTGAGGTCTGTGGTACATGAAATGTTTGGTAGTGAAGTTTCAAACCAAGCACAGTTAATCAGTGGTTCACTTTAATACATGCCATATGTGCACCAGAGAGGAGCCGTTCACGAGTTGCATAACAAACTAAACTCCAAAGGGCTGTTGAATCAAGTTTTTGTACAGCCCAGTAACGCACGCTCCGTAACAGTGTTACTGCTCTCATAAAGACAAGTCGTGGGAAACTGGAAGAAACTTGAAGAGGCCATTTAAAGAGACCCCCTCCCCCTGTCCCTCTCCATGCTAGTTCTAATAGAACCTGTGGGTGGGGCAGTAACAGGAATATAGGAAGACAAAATAAAGACACGAGATATGTAATTCACAGCATGATTCATCCACATCAACAAAGTGGAATGTGTTTCTGTTTAATTTCTAGTAGCAAAACAATGTCTGTCCTCTATTGGTCAGCTAGGACAGACCCCTCTCATCTGATTGGTCGAGCTGGTTATTCAGCTAGGGGCTGTGCCTCATGAACCTGCTGCCAACATTTAGGAATGTCCTGGAGCCCCTCACAGGGCATGTATTCATGGAAGAGTTTCCGTCATGTCACATGAACCTGGAAAAGGCCGGGATCATCGTAACCGCATAAACAAGTCTCAGCGAGACTGATTAAAATGAAAACAGACATTTGCCTTTCCTTTCTTAAGCCACTTTCACCCTTCAAAATAGTCTTGTAAGATCTTCCTGTGTTCAACGTTGGCATACCGTCTGCATGATTAACTGATTTGTAGCAATGTATGTGACATGAGAAGTTATAAAACAGAGAGTCAATTTAGAATCTATAATCTCTTTTTCATTTGTTGTGTAGAAAAGCAAACAATTTCAGGTCGATGCAGTGTTTTTTGCTGTTCTCTTCTGATGCTAATCCATCCTTCTGTTGCAGTTCATGTGTTTCTGAAGCAGAAAAAGAAAGTCCAGGTTTGTATATCAGTTGAAAATACCATTTGATTTATTGAATGTATGTAATGTAGTGTAAGTGTTCAGTTTGATATTCAGCTGCTTCAGCTTGAGTCATGGTTTTTATGTAAAGTGACTCTAGTCATGTGGCCATGTGGTCTAGCCTGGACAATACTGGTTATATCTGGATTTAGTGGGGTCTGAAATGTCCAGTGGACACAGTGAGAAGCTTAGTTTGTGTTACTGGGTTGTTGTATATCACTCAGTAGTGCTTCCTCTGGTATTATTTTAAAATTGGATGTGATTGTAGTAGGGCTATAATATCATTTGTGATGAGATACATGTTTGAACTGACATTTCAGATTAGATGGTGGCTTAAATGGCTGTTCATTGCCAACTAAAAGAATAATTCATACACTGTGAAAGTTCCTATAAAACATTTTAGCTTGTGATACATTTATTTTGGCAAAAAACCAACAAATAAATGCACAGTACTCAACACAAAAATATGTAGGGTTTTAATAAGTACGCATTACTTATCTCAGAAAATATTTCGTTTTTAGTATAATTTCTGAATATTATGTCTTGAATCATTGATAAAAATGTCTCATCAACATTTTTATGTTGATGAGACTATTAGTCCCTGACTAAAAACTAGCATTTCAAAATACAAAATTCTATCAAAAAACTATGTGGAGGGAAAAAAAGCTTTAAGTTTGTGGTTCTTCCATGTCAAGCAGCTACTGTTGCCTTCTTTTCACTCCAGATGCTGATCACCGTGAGAAGAAGTACAAGGCCCATCGCCAGTTCGGGGACAGGCGTGGAGGGGTTATTAGTGCTCGTACATACTTCTATGCAGATGAGTCCAAATGTGACAACCAAATGGAGACATTCATAAACTGCATTAAAGCCTCTGGTAAGTCCTAAGTTTCCTGAGGAAGCAATTAAGAAACATGATGTTTTAGTTCTTTTTATAATGGATATATAAACACTAAAGCCACTGTAAAACAGTACAGTCGCAATGTAGGTAGTTGAATTACACCAAATAAAATCGGTGTAAAGTTGTACAACACCATGTGACATGAAATGTGTCATCAATTTCAGGTGGCGCCTCTGCAGATGGGTTTTCTGCCATCAAAATGACTGCTCTCGGACGCCCACAGTTCCTCGTAAGTTCATGTTTACAATAATAACTAAAAGTTAATTTTACAGTATCTAGATAAAGGTGTGGATGGGGTTGATTCACAAGATCAACTTTACAATTAAACATTAGCCATTTATCTCTTTATGGTTCTGACTCAATGCCAATTGATAAGTAATCACGTTACTGTGTACAATCCCGAGCAGTTGCCTTCAGTGTTATCATTGAAATTCTAATTTAGCTTCCAGAACTCAGCATTGCAGGAAAAGGCGTACAGAGAACCACATTTCCCGTGTCAGATGGGGGATTCACACCTCGGTGTCACTCTGTCCTAACGTTTTCAGACAAAAGTGGAAGTGATGTTTCAATTGACAGTGAGCAAGAGCTGTGATTTTTCTGTGAATAAAATACTTGTGTGTCCAGCTAACTCCATCATAATGTGATATGTGCTGAATTCTAATTTCATCACTCATTATTCTGTGTTTGAACAGCTCCAGTTTTCAGAAGTCCTGGTTAAATGGAGACGCTTCTTTAACTTCCTCGCAGCACAACAGGGAAAATCTGATATGATGGTTTTGGAACAAAAACTGGAGCTGGAACAACTCAAGGTGTGTCTAATGCAGGTTCATGCCTGCTCCATGACATTGTCTTCATGACTGGTGTTCCCTCCCAAATCCTTTTTTAGCTGTCTCTAAGATGTGCTTTAGTTGTGTTCAAGCCTTTGGGACTTTCAATGGCATGTCCTTTTGTTAGAACAATAATCAGTTGCAATATATGTTTTGTTTTTTTAAATCATTTAAATATTTCTTTGTAGGAAAGTTTGACTAAGCTGGGTGTTGGAGCCAAGGATGACATTGGGAATTGGTTTACTGGCGAGAAGCTGGGTTTGTCAGGGTAAGATAGTCACGCATTAGTACGATGATAACAACAAATACTTCACGTTAATACTTTTGTACTGTATATATCAATACAATAGAGAAATAATTATAAAAAACTCACAACACTTATTAATCTGCAACTAAGAAATTCTAAAAACACTCAATTTGAAAGATGTTTTACTAGAATATCACATATTTTAACATACATTTTCTCCCATCTTATGTCCAGAATGATAGATCTGCTGGACTGGAACAGTCTGATAAACGATACAACAAAAATCTCCAGTCTGCTTATGGTGCCAAACATTGAGGTGAGTCCATGTCATGTGAATATTTTGTGGCGTGAAGAGGCAAGAAAGAACCGTTTGTGGTAGTTCAGTAAGTGTTGCCCATGTTAAGTGGCCCTTGGTTTAAATCAGTCTGGTTTGCTCATATCTGTACTCTGTGAGCTGTACAATAAACACAGATGGCATTGCTATATTCTTCAAACGGCATGTCTACAGACGTGATGCCACATTTGATATCAGAAACCTATTTTTTGGTGATAATGTTCCAGTTTTAAAGAGGGGAAAGTGCAACATACTTCCTGAACATTACATTTCAGACCGCTACATATTATAGATAAATGTAATCATACATTTAATGGTCTCAGAAACAGATAGTGACAACAATACATTAGTAAAACAGATGTAGACAAGACAACTATTCTTGTTTCCCTATCAGAACATGGTCTTCTTTACCATACTGTGGGAACACTTTGTTACAAGTCTGGTACAAGGAATCTTCTTCCCAAAAGATAATAACCTCCTGGTGTAATGTCATAGCTTCTTCCAACAAGTAAACATATGTTCTGATGATGTGAAAACATAATATCATTTGAGACTTGCCGTTCTCTGTACACTTCTGCACTGTTGTAAGTTGAGTCATAGTGCACATGCTAATGTAGCCAGTGATATTGAGGGCAGTTGATAAACTCTATCACTTTGAAAAAGGAACAGAATAAAATGGCAAATGCACTTGTGTTACCCGCCCACACCCAGCCCTGCCTGTCACATACTGATATAGTTTGCGGGTTTATCCTGATCATAAATCGTGTGTTGGGTGTGCAGACGGGCCACCTGGAACCTTTGTTGAACAAGTTTACAGCCGAGGAGGAGCGTCAGATGAAGAGAATGCTCCAGAGAGTGGACGTCCTGGCCAAGGTAAGAATACCTAAACAAATAAATGTGCATTTAGTGAATGTTAGTACATTTTAAGTAGCAATCAGAGATCAGAACTGAATTACGTTTTCTGAAGTTATTGGCCCCTGTTCTTCTTGTACGTTCTATCCCAGCATGCCTTGGACAACGGGGTAAGGCTAATGGTGGACGCCGAGCAGACGTACTTCCAACCAGCTATTAGTCGACTGACCCTGGAAATGCAGAGGAAATTCAACAGAGACAAGCCAATCATTTTCAACACTTACCAGTGTTACCTCAAGGTGAGACCACAGCTCCCTCATTACATTCAATCATAACCATTTTTACACTTGATTACTTATATCTACAAATTTCTGACTTTACTATCTCAACTGTGAATCCATAAAAATCTCGTTTCTGTACCCGTAGAGGCACTCTTCCCTGTAAGGATGGTGTGAATTAAGTCATATCCTGTTGGTCTTTTTTTAATACTTTTAGGAAGCCTATGACAATGTAACTGTGGATGTCGAGCTGTCACGACGGGAAGGCTGGTACTTTGGTGCCAAACTGGTTCGTGGAGCCTACATGTACCAAGAGAGAGACAGGGCCAAAGAGATTGGCTACGAAGACCCGATAAACCCAGACTATGAGGCCACTAACAGGATGTATCACAAGTAAGTGTTGAATTATCATCAAAGCACTTTATGGTTCAGCTCAAAAATGTCTCAATCCTAACCGTCTGCCTTGCCGTTTTCCAGGTGTTTGGAGTTCTTGCTGGAGGAGATTGAGCACAGCAGGAAACCGAATATCATGGTTGCGACTCACAACGAGGACACAGTGAAATTTACCCTAGAAAAGTAAGTTTTGTCTCAGGCCTGTTTGAAAGATTCAAAGACGGTAGAACATTTGGCATGCAAAGAGCAGATTTTGTGTGAGCACACACGAAAGCCACAAAACCTCTCATTCATAAAGGATTAATCCGAATGGTTTAAACTAATGACCGGGACATTGAAACATATTCGTTGTCAACTTTCCAAAATGAGATTTAGAGAATGATGTTGCATCATCAATGGTGGAATACCACACTCCAGCACTTATTATGCAACAGTCCGTCACCACGTGTGTTTTCTTCCCCCTGTTTTTTCAGGATGAATGACATGGGCCTTTCACCCACTGAGAATAAGGTTTACTTTGGACAGCTGCTGGGAATGTGTGACCAGATCAGCTTTCCGCTAGGTATGTTGCACTCAGCTCGGATACTAAAAGTAAACAGTATGTTATGTAATCACAGAGGCTTGCATCAATTAGTCATGTGGCCATAGAGGTTCCACTAAAACATCCACATACACGTCAGCTTTTCAGCTCCCAGGTGGCCAATGATCTTACAAACTGGTCAATCAAATCAATAGATATCGTAGGAGCAATGGACTCCAGGTTCTCAATGTCATTAACTATTTATTGCAAAATGTTGAGGAAGTTAGCTAGATTTTTTCCGGGCATTTCGCATTTGTTGTATCAGCACACATTTAGGAAAACAGTCACTAATAGTCCATAATAGCTTTGTAAGTTGACATTTTCTCTGTATAAATGAAACCTCACACAAGTATCTGTTGTGATAAAGATGATATCAGTCTATTCTATCTAAACGTGTTAAGCAAATGAGATACAAATGTGGCACCACTCACCTCTGGCTAATGTGAAAAGCACTGAGCTTTGATTTTTCAAAATGGTGCAATGATCAGTGCCATGATCTGGTGGTAGTTGTGGTTAAAGCTGGAGCAGCCCTGGCCTTTCTTTTACCATTAAGGCTGGTTTGACCTTGTCATAGCACTTGATATCTAATATCAAATACCTTTTTTGTAGATATCAGTTATATCTTAATACAATATTTATTCACTATAAATATATATTTTAAATAAAAAAGATTATGTTTTAATTTATTGCACCATTATTTCATAAAATCTTTCATTTAAACAAAGTGAGTTTTGACAGCTTTTCCCCCCACAAGTTGCTTTGTAGTTATCTATATACCATGTTAACTTCATGAGCTATTGTCAGCTTAATTCGTTGATTAAAAAACATTTAATGTGCCGCTATTTCTTTGCTACATCCATATTTGAATACTGCTTTTGGACATTACATTCAAAGTCATGACATGCAATGCACACACGATGGAGATACCAGACACTGATTTAAACCTCCTTGGCTCTTTGTTGAAAACAGGTCAAGCAGGTTTCCCAGTCTACAAGTATGTTCCATATGGCCCCGTCAACGAGGTCATTCCGTATCTGTCCCGCCGTGCTCAAGAGAACCGTGGTTTCATGAAGGGATCCCAGAGAGAGCGCAGCTTGCTGTGGAAGGAGCTGAAACGCAGGGTGCTGGGTGGTCAGATTTTCTACACGCCTGTCTACTGAGTCACAGGACCACAGCATGTTAAACTGCAGTGTAAGCATTGCACCGTTTTGCACCGCTTACATTTCCACTACCTGCTGAGTGCTCGGTGTAGCGGAGTATTAATGGTCTTCCTTAGCTTGTTGGGCAGCGTAGTATGAAGGGAAGTTTAGCAGTTTTCCTGAAATGTATTTTTATTACGGCATAGATTATGATGGATTTTTATTTAGCTTTTAGCTGTACAGTGTTTTTAATTTAAGCAGCATTTAAAACATCAAAATAATACATTGTGGAGAAACACGTGCTGCTTCTTTAAGAAATAATGTCTTATTGCTTGTGTCTTATGTCTTATGTCATGCTAATCAAGTCAACAAAACACATAAAAACACTTTTGCAAATGTTTGTGCCTCTAAAAAGTTATCTTTTCTGACCATGTAAATATTCAGTAGAGGCTGGGAAAAAAAGTATATTGTGTATGTATGGTTACCGAAGTGGCCTTCTTGTATATATGTATATGCTCCTTGTGTGTTTGTTTTGTTCAGCTCCACTCCTGTAGATGTCCCTCAAAAGTGCCTCATAAATGATTTCACATGATTAACTGGAAGCAATCAGCTGTTGCACAACTGGTTTGTCTTTGTTACTGCACACTCCTCCAAGGGGATTGTAAATTATTTTAGTATGTTCCTTGCTGATACTATGTGCCATTGTATTAATCTACTGCAACAAATAGTTTGCTAATTATTATGCAGTATAACAATTTGGATCACACAAAAATGGCTCAGATTTGTAAAGATCTAAATTCATACTCTTGGCTTTAAGTCATAATGTGTTCTCCATCAAAGCATGAATGGATATAAGATACCCCCACGCCAAAGAATAGATAAAATGTTACATTTTACTAAAAGCAAAGACAGTTTTGAATTGCAAACTGTCCAGGTTTGTGTAACGTGGATACGTGGAAAAAACCCAACTACCTTTTAATTGTAAGAGTGTGTTTGCAGTAGCTCACCTTCATTATGCCTCTGACAAAACAAGCCCATTTTACTGTCTACTGAGCAGTACAAGGCTGATAAGTGACTTAACGTGATCATTCACACCGGCACTTGACGTGTGCCAGATGGTCCTGACTTCACATGTCTCTGAAGTCAAGATCCTCCTTTGTTCATCAGCAACAGATGCGCTCTGTTCCAATAACGTGCAATGGTTCCGGCTGTGTTTTTTTTTTTTCAAGGAAAACTGCACCCAAGTACTCTGAAAACAGCTGCGCTGTTGCATAAGCTGCACTAGAAGAGGAACTGTCTGTGAGTTCAATATGTTATTGTAAAGAAGTTTTCAAAAAGACCGGTTATGTCAGTCTGGTTTCAATAAACTTAGAATCATTTGCAAATGTGTTGCCTGGTGTAGTCCTCTGAAAGGTGGTGGTTGTTTGAGCGTGTTATGAATGATGTATGTGAATTGAAATGTTGTTATTTAGGAACTGAAATGAATACTGGGAAATGTTGACAACTGTTAATGAAAGTTGATTCTTTTTGTAAGGATAAATAAAATATACAGGGTGTTTTTGGAGACACTACAAACGGTCTGGTTGGTCTGCACTGCAGTTGCTGTTTTTAAAACAATTTCACTGTCACATCATTTGTAATGGTTGCATTTCACACAAGTCCTCTCTCTGAGAATATGGCATAGCCATAAAAGTCATTTAAGTACATTTTTTATGTCATTCTGTCATAATTTTAACAAATGCCAGCAATACACAAACTGCCTTTATTGGTGTATAGAGAAAGGGATGTACAATAACCAGGAAGCAATTCAACTGAATTGCTTCCTGTTATGTCTCGTCATCTGTGTTAGTCTTGTGCCATGTTTCATGTCTAGTTTTAATCATGTTCAAGTCTCACGTCCAAGCCATGTACCATGATCAAGTCAAGTCACGTTTTAGATCCC
>JAVQJD010044007.1:0-12500 GCA_036023655.1 Nannoperca australis
GAACTAACAGACTCAGGAACAGCTTCTTTCTTAAAGCTGTTAACATATTAAACTCAAACCCGCACTGACACTTTCTAGTTTAATATCTACCCCATACCTGGGCAATATATAAAATGCCTCTGCAATATATAACTAACTATAATATACAAGTATTTATTTTTATACTCATACTATTCATACTGATTGTGTCTTTACATAGACTTTGTATTATATAGGTTTTTGTATTATATAGGTTTTGTATTATGTGTACACCTTAAGGAGCTGCTCTTAAATCTCATTGTATGGTGTATAATGACAATAAAGGATTTCTATTCTATAATAATTTATCAGACTGTGAAATTATTTTATAAACTTTTAGGACTAATTTGCTAAATCTCCCCTGAGGAGTTTTTGACTACCATTAACGCTACAGAGGAAGGTGCTATACAGTCCTGCAGGCGGTTTTACACGTAGCAATGCGGCAACAACGAAACAACAAAACAAAACGAACGCTGCAAGCTAATGGAACATGGATGTAAACAATGTACAATTTTTTTTAAATGAGGGGGGAAAAGGAAGGAAAAGCATTCATCACAATCTCAGAGATACCCACACTGTGTTTTGGTGAGAAACACTGAATATAAACATCACTAACAAACTCCACAGGGCGCCTTTAAGTAACAAATCACTAAATTCACCTTCTTTCTATCATACCTTCTTTGAATTTAGTTTGAACCATCCCAGACCAAGTTGTTAACATGTTATCTATACTTTTATAAATTGGAGCCACCCAACGAGTGCAAAGTGATCAATGCAGTGCTCCGAATAAAATAAAAATAAAGATATTGGCGCCACTGCAGTGTGATGAGCAGATGATCCTCACGCAGACGTTAGAAAATGGAAAAAGAGCTGAATGGTTGAAAAGTTTAGCTCAGCTGAGCCACTGTCAAAACAGTTGATGCAACGCTGTCAAAACAAGCAGCAGTGAGTAAACCGTTGATTACAGAGAGAGAGATGTGTATCTGCAGTATTGTTATGGAAACAAAGACCTGCACGCTGCTATATGGTTTCTGTTATGAACCGCTCATGTTTAACCCCTTTGGTGATGTTAAATAGTGATGCTATCTGGACACAGGCTCAGCAGCCTTCAGCAAACATGATAGAGATGCTATCGTTGCAGAGTTATTTCTCTCTTATTGTTTTGTAATACACTGACAGCAGGAAAAAAGCTAAATGCTGCATAACATCATGTCAGGCTCAAAGAAATATAGAATAGACTTTGTTTGGTTTGGATGAGGATCTGCAACTAATGAATGAGCGTGTGTTTTGCTGTCTCTCTCCATGTACATCATGTCTCTCTGTGTGTGTCTCCATCTTATGTTTGGTTAGTTAATTCAATCCATGAGCCAAATCTTAAGGGTGGTAATGCAAGACGAAATCTTAATCAGTGCAAAAGAACATTTTCAGCATCAGGCGAGAAACTAAACCACAGTGTCATAAATCAGCTCAAATGTTTCCTGGCTACAAAATGTTCCTTGGTGATTGTAAGAGTGCTGCTGAGGCAAATGCTTGGATGCTGTTTCTCATCGCTGTGGCCAGAAAAGCCACCCCGCAAGTCACTGCAGCAGCTACACTGATGCACACTGTGTGCTAGCCTAAAGCCTGAATTTGGTATCAAAACATAAGGGACATACATGTAATACTATTGTTCTGAACAGTGCAGCTTTTGTACATCTATTAAATTGCCAGAGGTGAGATCCAAAGCACTTCAGGAGAAGCTCCCCAAAGAAAAGCAACACATTCGAGAAGAAGAAAGAATGCCTATTCATCAGAAGGCCAATGTATTTTCTTTGCGGCATGCTCATGACTTTTTTTAAATAATCCTATATGGCCGGGTTTAAATCTTAACTTTATAAATGACTGTTTTCCCTCCGGGTATTTTTATTGTCAATTAACCTGTATGGATTGGTGTCAAGGGGTGGTGGTTGACTCCTGGGCCCCAGACAGGTTGGAGAATGTCTGGCTGTAAAAGAGAGGAAGAGGCGTCTGGGTGTGGAACTGGGGGTTTTGGAAGTCTGGGGTATACTTGTATTATCCAGAGTGCTGCTTTTCACAGCATTTGCAGAGCTTTTTTATTTTTAGAAGTAAAAAATAAAAAGCTTGATTTGGTTCTCACGTATTTAGGAGTAAAACAATTAATGACGTATGAATGTGTAAAATGATTTTGGCTAAGAAAAACATCAAAATTGTACATTGTTTTCCCAGGGTCGCCTTGATGGGTTCCACTTTGAGTGTCTCTACTGTATATGCTCACTGATAATGTTAATATTCTCATTACAGTAATGAACTCCAATTGTACAAGACTTGGACTCTTTCCATTTCTCTTCAAGGAACATTTTTGCAGAAAAAACACACTTAACTGAACTAAAATCTGATTACAAATCCATGAGCATAGAGTGTAATCTCCACAATCTAATCTACAATCTGTAATGTACAGTTTAAGGCTTCATCGATCAGGGAGTTCTGCATTGTTTGTTTGAGCACACCATACATGGTTTGCAAAGTTACCAAAGAAACAAGTATTTTCCAACAACAGACTATGTCCACTAAGATTTGGAGTGGGGGTTTGACTAAAGGCCAGTGCATACTGTAATATATTGTACAATGGTGAAGGGTAGAGGACACGCCGCTTTGATGTAACATGGATTGGAGAGGATTGAAGGGTGGCTGCATTCCCAAAAACGATGTGACCTCTATAAAGAGCCCGGTCAGAACCTGTATTCAATCTGCTCTGGGATCAGTGCTTGTGGTCACAAGCGTGCACCATGCTGATTATAGCAAAAGAGGCCAAAAAGTGATCCTAGATCACAATATCTCATAGGTTTTTCTTTAGAACTGGAAAACTGCATCACTTGAAAGCCCTACCAGCTCTGTAGCGCTTCAAAGTCCAAATTTCACTGCACTTCAGTTGAAGCATGAAGCCAAAAGAAAATGTGAAGGTTAGAGAAGTGGGCATGTAGCTGGAAGGTCACAGATTCAAATCTACAGGCCAGCTGGAGAACTCAGTCATCTACTCTCGCCCCTTTAGCCAGACACAGAGCCTCCAGTGAGTAACTCAATGTCTGAAACCAAGACTCTGGTAGTCATGGGAGAGAATGAAAATCCTCTCTATTGCTCTTCCTGCTCTGCCCTATCAAGTCAAGTTTATTGGTGAGCACTTTCAAGGCTAGTATTTCCAGTTGGTTGTCATACATTGTCTTGCAGCCAAAAATGCAACATATAATATATATTTTTGGGAACTTACTCCAAAGGTCTGGCTTGCTTGTGCCAAGGAGACACAGGTTAGGTGATAATGGAATAAATGGGTAGGGCCGGAAAAATATGTTGGTTGTATTATTCCAAAATGGTTGCATTGCACGACCAGAACATATGAAAGGAAATTGCCCTTCTGGGTTTTTTGCAAAAAGGTGATTTCATAGAAAAGAAGTACAATACAAACTCTTGGATGTGTGTGTGTATGAGAATATGGGAATAAAGGGCAACACAAGGTTAGGTTGCAGGAGAAATAAATGAATACTTGCAGCTGAATGTTATATAATATGACACTTTCAAATAAACATATCTCTCTATCACTGATTACACAATTGTTATACAAAATACAGTCAGTTCATGGAAGCTTGCTGTTCCACACACAAGCCGCCTACAGAAACTCTTCATCAGCATAAAGTTAATAAGAAGACTTTGCTGTACCCCTACTGTTCGATTGACAGATGATCTCTGGGAATCACAGCAACGAGTGCAGAGCGAGATGGAAAACAGCAATATGAGGCAGGCTGTGTGCTCAAAATCTGAATAAATCTTGAGATTTAAATTTAATAGTCACACAATTTACTGACTCCAGTTTGAATGCCAAAGAGTAGAGCTGAGAAAAAGAACATGTTTATCTAATTGTTACAACAGTATTTTGTATTACTGTATTGTGGCATTTACAGCATGGTAAATATTTCTGTCCATACGAAATCTCATTCATTAAGACCCTTGTCTTGCACACACACTTAAGTCACCAAGAGAAGGGTAACAATTCTTCTGTGAAATCTTGTCCACATTTCATGTGCCAAACATTTTAAGTGTGTAATTCAAAAAATCCTCCTTAGTGATGTAATTGCAAAACCAGTTATACAATTGCCTCCCTGGACAAAGACAGGAGGAAACAATGAACTGAACAGAGCCAACAGGCCATAATGAGAAAAGCAGTGCTATACCTAATCCAGAAACTAATTCAGCTGCGTTGTAAACCTGGTGGTGAGTATAATTGCTGTGATGGTGAACATGCCTCCTCTGATTTCTGGGCATTAAGTGTTGACTCGCATGACTGAGAGATTGAGCTGAGGAAAGAGAGAGAGAGAGAGAGAGAGAGAGAGAGAGAGAAGCCATGGTGGTGAAACAAGGAAAGAGAAGTCATGCGAGATGATGCGAGGAGGGAGACAGAATTGGGCAAAAGGAGATGCACTGAATGAAAAGATGCTGCCAGCCACATTGAGAGCAAATGAAGTAAAAACTCAAATGGATGGGAGAGACAGAGACAGAGACAGAGACGCTGTGCAGGAAACAAACAGGAATGAGCATGTGACTGTGAACAAGCGGCGAGGCAGAAGCAGGACGGGGAAACCTCCAAAACAAAGAAAGTGGAGAAAAGACAACGGCTTCGGTCTCTGATGTGAGCGCGAACAGAAAAGAGCTCCAAGTGACAAATTCTCGGTTGTATTTTCTTCAGGGCAAGTCTTCGCTAAAAGCTTTAGTGCCAATCCAAGCGGCCTCCCGGTCCCACGAGTGCATACATTAACATTGGATGTCCCAGTGGGAACTGAACCTCTTGTCGTTGCAGCGATTGTGCCAAAATCCACGTTTTGCTTTGCTAAGCTCAACAGAACCGAGACCTTTGAAGATACTTCTGAAAATGTTGCCGCGTTCTGCCCTCTTAGTAATCTTTGGGGACCTTGAAGATGCAAAAGGTACCTCAAAGACATCGATACACACTCTCCAGGGTTTTTGGGGTACATGAATAAAACGTTTGATCATAATTTCTTGGCAGACAATCTACAGAAAACCGGGAAAGGCTGGAGAGAGAAAGTGAAAAACTGCCTTTCAGTGATGAATTACTCTTGAGCAATGATCTGAAACACGTTCCTTGATGGTGCTAAGTGGCCAACAGTTACAAATACCTCCCAGCTGTGAATATGCAGCATAACATAGCTGAAGTAAAGTGTACCGTTACCTTTTCCTCCAGTAAGAAATCATAATTAACTACATTAGTTGAAAACCTTAAGTTTCAAACATCATTAGTAATTCAACACACTAACAAACAAGACGTTTGGTCTCAAGTCGAAACACTTCATTTTTAAGATTTTAAACAAGACTGTGAAAGACAAGTTGTTGCTCATATTTTCCACTATTATATATTAGTATTGTAAAATGTTCCTGTGCGATTTATGGGCCTGAATTTTTACTTATTATCTAGCATTTGTTTTGGATTATCCAATTCATTGTTAAATTTACCGACATTTCACAAAATCACAAAGTCTCTGTGGTCCGATGTTTTCTGTAAACCCCAAAGATTTCATTTTACAACGATATAAAACAGAGAACCAGTAAATATTTGTCATGTTTCGCCATGCTGGATCTAGAGACCTGCGGAGTGGTCCCACACTTTGGTGCAGACTGAAATATGTCATATGAGTTGCCATAAAATCCTGTACAGACATTCATGGCTGCCAGGTGCTGAATTCAAATGACTTTGGCGATCCTCTGATGTTTCCTCTAGCGCCTCCAGCAGGTTGACAGTTTTAGTGGCGTCACTTGAAATACAGTACACACATTCATGTTCCCTACAGGATGAATTGTAACTAAACTGTTTATCCAGCTCCAACAAATCAAGTTAGCATCCCTCTGACATCCCATTGACTCTTGTTGCTTGATAAATGACTAAATGATCAATCAGGTGATCATCAGCTGCGTGCTGTCACAGAACAAATCTAAAATCATGGGTAAATCAACAGGATCCTTATCAAACCATTCTGATAGAGGCTCTGGCGGAGCTTCACTTCCTACAAGAAGTTAAAGTGACAGAAGGCATCATGTCTGTAATGAAATATTCCCATCATTCTCAGGGGGTTCCTCCAACAACCTCCTGACACTTCCGATCGTGGCTCTTTCAATTTGGGAAGTAAAAGATAAGTTTCAAGTTTTCCCTGCAATTTTAACCCCGGCTCTGCTCTCAGTGCAGCGACTGCCTGTCTTCACGGTCTGATTCCTCTTCCCATCAGTGGGGACTGACGGAGGAGGGAGAGGGAGGGCGGGCCAGAAAGACAGAGGGGCAGCTGGGAAACGAGACTGAAGACATTAGCAGAAGACAACGGATGCAGGGCGGGAGAGAGGGAGACGAGGTGATAGGCAGACAGAAAACAGAGAAGAGTTCATCATTTGAAGTGACAGGCACACTAATCTCTCTTCCCTTTGTTAGACATGGGTCCTTTCTGTCTCGCTCTCCCTCGTCCTCCTTCATTCTCCCCTTTTCTCCTCTGTCATTTATTCCATTTCAACTTGTCTCTTCCACTTTCTAATACCTTTTCTTTCTCCTATCTCCCCTTCATCTCCCGCACTGCTCTTTTCTGTCCTCCCTTTTTCCCCTCCATCTATGCCCCCCCGCCTCCCCCCTCCCCCCTGTGTTTCTCCTCCTCCCCTTCTCCCCCTCTCTGTCTCGCCTTTGAGTCATTCAGAATAATTGCTCTGCGGCGCTCTCCTTCGCTGGGTGCTTATCAAGCTTTGGCTGCTATCTGCACACACAGCGTGCCCCGACAACACCGGAAAGTGTTTGCAACCGCACATGGAGACTCGTACACACACACACACACCTCTATCAAGGTAAATGGGTTACGTCTCGCACAGCAGGACCAATCACATGCCGAGAGCTACTTACGGTGCACCAATCAATGGCCCTGCAGGTATGTGTGGGCTTCCTTGTTCACCTCCCTGATTGTACTTCTTTCTCTCCCATTAATCCATCCAGCTATCTATCGATCACTTTCCCCCCCACAACAGGATGAATGAGTCGCCAGTGATTCGTTTTGCTCTTCGTCTCATCTTGCCCTTTATCCTGTCTCAACTTACCCTTTCTTCCTCCATCTCCTCACTATCCTTCCTACCTACCTTGCTCTTTTCTCACCTACACATAGATTAGAGTAAATCTCTCTGGAAAGCTTTAAAAGCAGAACATAAATGCTTGAATGTAAAACGCTGATTTGAAGAAAATGTTTAGTAAAATTGATTTACTGGATGTCGTGCATTTACAAATTCCATTTTTATCTCAGTTTTAAAAAAAACCAATCTGGTCGTTTGACAGTTTTTGCATTCTCCTCACACGTCCGCCTCTTGATCTGTCAACACAGGTTGAATCCTGAGACAGCGTACTCTCTGACGCTGACGTACAGTTCCCTTATCCGCCAAGACAAAGCAGAACTTTTGAACCGTATACTCACACGAGGCATCACGGTGTGTCGATGCCGACCGCAGGTAGAACTGCCCCTCTGTGAGCAGCGCTGAGCGGCCTCTTCGCCCTGTGTTCATTCTCAGCTCTTTCATTTTCAAAAGGAGCTGGGAAAGCATCAGGAACCGGATCAGGCGCTTCAGAGACAGCATTTACCCTCAGGTGGACAGAAACAAGCTGTACAGTCGACCCACTCATACAGAACGAGCAGCAGAACTGTCCTGTTGCTGCTCGTTTTTATTATTTTAATCATGTCTTTAATGAAAGTGTTGTTTTATTGTTGTTTTTATTGTCTTCAGATGCCCTCGACCTCTTATGCAATTACTGTTATGTTGGTTTTAATTGTCCTTTTAAACCAGGAGTAACGCAGCACTTTACATTTGAGGTGTAAGTGCCCTCGTGTTTTATGGGAGAGACTAAGCTTGAAAGCTTGTCAACCAATTACACAAAACATCTTTTCTGTCTATAGATTACCAATTTGAACAATACGCTTATTTGTTTTCTTGCCAAAGAGTTAGGTGAAAAGATTGAAACCACTCTTATAATCGTCCATTCAATATGAGGCTAACTGACTGAAAATTGGGATACAGCTAGCCTGGAACAAGCTAGCAGCACCTCCAAAACTCACAGATTAACAGATTATACCTTGTTCATTTAAGACGTACAAAAACTGAAGTCCAGAAATGACGGGCAGGTTTTGTGGCAGACTACTTTTTGGCAGGAAGCAGTGCATGACTTTGCCAGGCAACCAGCGGAGGCTCCACAAAGTCACTGCCACGCCAAGAAATAGCTGTGCACAAAAACCATCACGTCACATTTTTTATGGATTAAACACACACGATATAATGTGCTGAGTAAGGATCTTTAGGCTGATGTTGTTACCTTCAGACAAAGCCAGGCTGGCTGTTTCCAGGCTTTGCCCTAAGCTAAGCTAACTTGCCTACAGTATCAATCTTCTCATCTAAACCCCCCCAAGAGAGGAAATAAGAACATTTGTCCAAAATGTTCCCCCACTCACTCACACCGTATATCATTAAAAATATGTTGAACATTTTTAATCAGCATCAATTAGACCATCATTGTTCAGGGATAAAACTTTCCTCTTTCCTTTCTCTGGTCCTTTTATCTTCCTCCCTGCATTCCTCTTTTTGTCTCCTATTCTTTCTTTCTTCCCTTTCCCTCTGAAAGTTTGAGCCCCAGGTCAATACATTTCTCTCAGAGTCCTTTCAAGGACGCCATCTCACTCATTAAAAGCAATAAATAGCCTCCCATCGACTCAAAATGAATTGTTGGGCTAATTATTTGTTTCACCCCCTCTCTTAATACAATAATGATTTTTGCCCTCATGGAAACAGCAGATTTTAATTATACTCGCAGCAAAAGAATGAAAGACAACACACTAACTCACCTGCCCACACAGTGCAACCCAGATACACACTTCTGCCAATACATACACACTTGAAACACATGAAAGGACACCAGCAAATGCGCTCTCCTCTCTGTCTCTCACACAGTCAACAATGGATCGATTTAATGAGGAAGAAAATCTCTCTTTACCGCATTAAATCTTTGCCGTGTCCTGGGAGGATTTATCTTTGTGTTCAGGGTGTTAACAGACACTTTGCCCCGCATTGTTTTCCAATGGCTGTATTGAACTAGCTTGATGGATAGATGTAACACCAGTGGACAGGAGTGATCCTGACTCAGCAAGCTTTTCACAAACAGCAACATGCAAGGACTGTCCAAATCTAAAGGATCAACCCACCCGGACTACAAAAAGGGGAGGAAATAGTGTCTTGTGGATTATGTAGACTAATGGGGACATTTTTTAAAGATAAGTTTAATAGATGTGAAGAACACAAATGAAACTCCACTCACCATTGTATTGGGATGGCGGAAGAAATATCAGTGGCAGATATCTCAAAGAAGTCAACTGTAATTCAATTTAATTCTTCAACTTGTACATGTTACACACCAATCAATATGAGCAGGATAAAGCACGAGAGGGCTTCTTTGCCCTGATTTTTGCCTCTGAGGCACCCCTCGCACTCCCAACCTCTGAGAATCTAAGAGTATTCTGTTCCTAGCAAGGGAGATACAATTAGTATGCAACCTGAGAGGAACAGCAGGTGCGTTGTGTTTATTAATTTACTTAGCATCAGGGTCACACGATTAGTGTGAGCAGGTAAAAGCAGGGCACTGTATTTTTTTGGACCATAACAGATGTCCTGAATTAGGCTTTTTGCAGCCCACAAGAGAGTGCACCTGAGTGCAGATGTTGTTCCACCACCTCTCATTGCAGGAGTGTCGGTCGGGGGAGAGGGTTGAGCACCCAGAGCCTGAGGCTGATAGAGTGCTCGAGGGAGCAGAACAGGTTTGCCTTTTTAAACCTGCACAGTTCAGCTGAGTGCATGAGCACAACACATCACTGCACACCATCATTGCAAGCCCTTTTATAATCTTTATAACAATAAGGCCAGGTGCTTAACACCTTGAGAAAGTATTCATAGTTAAAGCAGTACTCAAGTACTCTTACCTAGAGGAGCATTGAGTCGAGAGGTGTGTTAATGTGTTTAGTGTAGCTAAGCAAAGAAATGTAAAGCTGGTAACTTCAACAAGTTAACCAACAATCCATCCAAAAACCACCAGCAGACAGTCATTACATTTCAGTTTTATGAAAAAGTGTATTTTACATTTTAAATTTGTGCTGGCTCAAGTAGTAAGTGGACCTTTGAGCTAAGATGACTTTGTTGCAGCTGTTTGTAATCCTCTTACATAGAGGAAGATTTACTGGACAGTGTTTTTAATGTGTCGTTCTCACTGGAATGGAAAACACAGTCCTGTTGAAAATCTAAGAATCACCGATCTATGCAGTGTTGAAATGTCTGCTGTAAATACAAGACTGGCCACTGGTGAGCGATGCTGCTCAAATCAACAGCCTCTGACCAGCTCAAGTAGTGAGGAAACTAGGCAACCATCAATCAAAGTCAGACTTTTAGACTCCAAATATGAATCTGAATGAGTCATGATGGTGGGTAAGCAGTCGCTTCGACGCTTGTAATTTACCGTCATGATTATCCGAACGAGACGCAGAGCCATTCAGAAGAAGAAGCAACCATTCCCAGAATATGAATGAGAACCACAATGACAATCATCTTCATTAGTCAGAGTGCCAGGACTGTTGCTGTGTAACATCTCACTGTAGGACATTATCCATGTGATACTAATCTAAAGTAAACGAGTTATGGGAGCACAGCGGAGACTACGTTCTTACCATTCTGAAAGATGATTATGGTGTTTGTGATCAGAGCCGGAGGCAGCGTTGGAGAAAATTACCGACTGTGTGAAAAAAACCCTATTCATAATTATTTCAGCTCTGTGACCGACATTCACTCTACAAATGTACACATTAAAAAGTGGCTAACACCGATTTAATGAGGTACTGAGGATTTAAGAAAACTGAAATTAATTATTATTAATTATTAATTGTTCTAAAATTGGATAAGCACTCTGTACTCTGACATTTTAGACATTTGCTTATTGGGATAATGCAAATTACACTTATTAGAGTGGCATGGACCATCTGTATTATCATGATATATTATCTGAACAATTCTCATGGTAAGAGCTGCACTAAACAATATTTTCTTATGAATAATGGATCAAATGATTATATGTGATGTGAAAAAGATCACGACTGCAGTTTCCCTCTGCATACAGAGCGATTTAGCATCTTTCAGCGCATCGTTTTGTTTTTACGGTAACTTTGCTGTCTCGGTTCAGTCTCATCGCACTCGTCACTTCATTTCCTGACACATGGCAGCAGCTTTCAGCAAAGAACTGATAAATAAGCTTCCTGCCCAGCAGACAGCAGAGCAGACACACAAATTTAGCAACCAGCTGCTGAACATAATGGAGCACTTAGCAACTCCCATAGGAGTGCATGGAGGCAACAACAAAGCTGGAAGGAGAGTGAATATTGAACTGACATTTAATCAAACATCAGATATCTAATAGCCACAATAGCCTGCACGATGAGTAAATAAGCACCTGTTTGCTAACCCATTAGCCACACCAACTCATATTAGCCTAAACAATGCCATAATATGTCAAGTGTGTGTATAATGTGCAGCATGTTGTGGAAGTCTTCCCACTGGTGGCAAAGATAAAAACTGACCTGTGCTGCTTTAACATGACCAGAAAGTTTGTTTACATACCAGGACACACTGTGTATGTCGAATGCGTTTCCTTCCTCGTGAAGCATCTGCAAAGATGGTTTTTCCTAAAGATTTGAAACCTGCATTGTTAGCATCCATGCTTGCTAGCTTGCAGTCTTCTTCTGCACCACCTTTGTTGGCACAGTGTTTCTTGATGTGTTACCTCCACCTGTTGGTCAGTGGAGTCATGTGAAACCAGTTTCACCCTCATGAACACATACTGTTAATTTGCTTGTACACCCAAATTAACCAATACTAATGCCAATTACGTTTGCAGCTACAACACATAAGATTAGAAATTACACATGTAATAAATGTAAAAATGTTAAAACTACAATGGGAACAAAATATAAAGTTTATCAGCCAGACTTGATCTATATTTGGATTAAAGCAACACTATTGTATAGTATTGTACATTTTATTATATTTAAAAGGTGAACATTTAACAAGAAACAACATTTGAGCATTTGAGCTACAAATGTTTTTATAACTGCTGTCTGTATATTTTTTTATACTCTGTGATGACCTAAATCCCCCACATGAATGATTAAAGTTTCATTTTATCTTTGTCTTTTCTTAAAATGGTACTGTATATTACATAATGGCAGTGGGGTCGATAAATTATTTTGCTCAACTTGTAAATTATTGAACAAAAGAAAGTGCATTTTGGTGAAACTTTTCTTCTAAACATAAACCCCCTGTACAGTGTTGTAGAGTTACTAATTCATCCATCACCATCTGGACTATAATTTTAATTGAGT
>JAVQJD010044010.1:0-17278 GCA_036023655.1 Nannoperca australis
TGATGCATAAAATAGATGATTTTCATAAATTAAAATCTTTCTTTGAGAAAGAGCCTCTGTGCCCGACACACACACACACACACACACACACACACACACACACACACACACACACACACACTCAGTCCTTCAGTCAGTGTGATAATGTTGTTAACATTTTAACAAGGTTTTCTCGGTAAGGAGATATGTGTATTCTCCTCATGTGTTTATCAACTGAAGCCTAAAATCCACTTTAAATAACACTGCTGTCACATGGAAACTTTGTATCTCCAAGACGTCAGCCTTCAATCTTGTTTTATCCAATGGGGGATTTTTTTTAAGGATGTCTGCACTTTGTGGGCTGGTTGGTGCATCATCTTAAGCTAAATACTTATCAGATAATATTAAAATAAGCTTGTAACAGTTTATAACGGATCCTTTGACTGCAGCCATGCAGGAAATTGGATCGTGGAACGTCTCAAATTGCACGACAGCTGACCAAAATTTCAAAATAAGGCTGCAACTAATGATTATTTTCATTACATTTGGTGTTTTTTAACTGACATTGTTCAGATTTGATCATCTGAGTGCTTCCAATAAATATGTTTGATTAACATTACGAATAAAGTTGAATTTGACTGAAATGAACTTGACCAAACTGGACCGACGGGGACTAAAATAACCTGGAAGGAACTGGATACAACCTCAGTAAACTGGACTAAACCGTGGTTTTGTTGTGTTGGTGTGCTGTTGCTGATGAACAGAGTCTCTCAGATGAATCACATTGAAACTCCTTTTAATGAAAGGCCTTTATAAACATCTATCTTATAAAATATGAACAAGAGTCACATGAAATGTTAACAGAACGCTACAAGAACGTTATAAAAAGTAAAAACCACATGAACAACATGAACACTTCGGCCCAACGTCGGCCCGAAGCCCAACACCACCTTACACACTGACCAAAAAAATAGAGAAATCTTTATTCTTTCAACATTTGGAATTATCCACTGAGCAACGCTCAGGTTTTAACAAAATTGCATAGTTTCCTCCAGATTATTGCTTATTGATTATTGATTATTTTTAAGTGATAATATGGATTATAATGAGACATTCAGAGACCGTCTCCTGCAGGATGAAGCGCTACAAAGAAGGTTACATCATCAACGTAACATCATCATGGACATCACCGTCCTCATGACCAAACTGAGTGGTAGAGCCTGACACAGACAGAAAGAAGGAAAGACAGAAAGAAAGACAGCTATGACATGATGGAAATACACAGAACTGTCTGTCTCTCTCTGTTCGTCTCTCTGTCTTCATCAGTCTCTCAGTCCTTCATCTTCCTCTTTCTCAGGAGTCATGGAAGATGGCGTTCAGCTGGGCGTTCATCAGCCGCTCGTGGTGCGAGTGTCCATCAAAGCCCATCAGCCCGTCTACCTGCAGCTCACCGCACCGCGGGTTGGACCCCCCACCGCCATACATGGCAGGATGTCCCGCAGTTCCTCCTCCCCCGTAGTGCACGCTGAAGGAGAAGCTCTTGTCGTAGTCGGCAGCTGCAACGGCCTCGTGCTTAAACGACGAGAAGTTCCCGTTGATGCTGAGTGGCGGGCTGAGGGGCGGGTCAAATGCTGGGCCGTCTGACACCAGGACGCCATCAAAGAAGGGCTCCAGTGGGCCGTAGGGCTGACCTTTGACCTGGTGAAAGATGTGGGAGGGCTCCATGGTGCCATAGGGCGGGCTGGGCAGGCCGGCCGTCAGCCCGGGGCTCTGGTAGGAGAAGTGTCCAGGATAGGGCACAGCGCCGGCGGGGGGAAGGTGAGCCGGCAGGTCGGGTGTCTGCTCCGGCAGGAAGGTCCGAGGATTCAACTGCAGGCAGCCCGCCACCAAGTTAGTGGTTGGCTGAGACAGACCTAAAAACAAAGAGACAATAATCAACACATCTGATACCTGCATAAATATGGAAACCTGTTACACCTCGTAAATAATTGTATTTCTAATATACAAATGTTAGTTCAGATTTAGCACTTAATTTTATTATAACAGCACTAGGTGATTAAGTATTCGTTTTGGTGGGTTTCATTGACATGATGCTGACCTTTGCAGAGCGCCTGGACGAAGCTCATGAGGTCAGGTGCCTTGCCGGAGCGCAGGACCTCACTCAGGGCCCAGATGTAGTTCTTGGCGAGGCGGAGCGTCTCGATCTTGGACAGTTTCTGGGTTTTGGAGTAACAAGGGACGACTTTCCGCAGACTCTCCAGAGCGTCGTTCAGCCCGTGCATACGGTTCCTCTCCCGAGCATTAGCTTTCATGCGGCGTACCTTAAACCTGCAGAAACACAAAGCGGATTTGTTGTTAGCCCTGTTATCAATGATCATACTTGTAACATCCAAGTAGTGATAATCAGCATTCAACAATTACTTGTTTGCAGCTAAACAAGGCTTACGCCTTTTCTACCCTGGCCGCACAGTGACAGAAGCAACAGTGTTGCGGTACACATGGAAGCATTTCAGCAGTGATCAGAGCTCACTGTGCAATACGAGTGATGAAGTAACGCACATTGAACAAGAGAAAATAGACTTTAAGCATGAAACAACACTATTCTGTCAAACGCGCGTGAGACCGCTAAAACCTGGCTGATGTACACAAGCTATTAGATTAACCTTAGCTAACTTTAGAGGCAGTATATTGCTCAGGCTAACATGTTGGCAAGGAAATTTAAGCTGTGCTCAGATCAAGTTAAGATAAGTCTAGTTAGGACATACGGCACTCCTCGTTATACTGCCCCCTTGTGGGCCAAGCGTACATAGGCTAAAGGTTGCCTAAAATGATTGTATGCGAATAATACTTTAAAAAAACCCAGGTGGTGTAGTGCAAGTGATCTGTTCTGCAATGCAGGTGTCAGCACCTCTGTGGAACCTTGTTTCTTATCAAAACTGGCAATGTTATTTATTTCTATTTTTATTTCTATTGTTTTATTATTATTTTGAATAATGTATGTATTGTATTTGGGTTGTGTTGTATATTTTCTAATGGACTCTGAGTCTGATAATAAATGTTGAACAATTTAATTGAACAATTTAATCAAGCAGTGGAAATGGCCCCCCTTGGTTCCGGCCCTGTCTCCTGATAACCATCGACCTCTTAGAAAGATCTTGGTGGTAGCAGCAAATGTTCTGTAATTTGCATCTTAGCCGAGTTTATGTTCAGATGATCTGTTTTTGAAAGGAAAAAGAAATCTTCACCTCTGTATGCGAGCCTTAGTCATCTTCTTCTTCTTCGGCCCTCGCCTCTTGGGTTTGCTCTCGCCGTCGTCGTCCTCCTCCTCCTCTTCCTCCTCCTCCTCCTCCATCTCTTCCTCCTCGTCGTCCTCCTCGTCGTCCTGCTCCAGACGGTGGAGGCTGTCCTCCTCCTCCTCCTCCTCTCCTCCTCCTCCTCCTCCTCCTCCTCCTCCTCCTCCGCCCTCCCTCTCCGTCTCTCCTCCTGCGGGGCTGTGGAGCTCCTGCTGCTCGTCCGACTCCACTGACGCCTGCTCGTCCCGCACAGACCTGGTCATGATGCTGATTCTCTGTCTGTAAAGAAGCGTGTTCATTAAAGATTAATCTCATTATCTCACATCTTCTCTGAGTAATAGAAAGCTTATCAATGAGCAATAATTCAACTTTCCATTGGAGGCCTGGTTTTTATATTCTCGCACTTGTTATTAAGGTTTCAATCAATATTTTAAAGGTTTTAGATAACAGCTTTATTTGCTCATTTATTTTCACATGCCATTTCATATCACATCCTACAAGACGGGTTTTGTGTAATATGAATTAAAGGTTTAGCCAAACAACAATAAAAATGCCCCCTAATAATTGAGGCTTTAAAGGTGCATTTGATTTTACAACGTCCTGATTCATCAGATAGACATCGCGTTTATATGTTTGATAATGAGAACATTTATTCCCATGAAATCTCAGACTCAGGATATTTGTTTAATATCTATGTGTTGAAGAGAATCAGCAGGTGAACGGATTTTGCATGATATATGTAAAGCACTAACTTTAAACTTTAAAAATAAAATGGACAGAAACAAAATATAACATCTAATGGAGCTGCTGCGATTCTTTACTTCACCAGGAGACTCAATCAAAGAGTTCAAAAGAAATGAAATTTGTTCATCAACAACGTGGAGCTCAAATCGGACAAAAATGCAGTTTAAATATTTATTTGTGCGGATTTCGGATTCAGAAAATCAATTAAAATCAATTATTCTTGTGTGTCTGTTAAGGAAAAAAATGTAATACGTCGTAGCTACAATAATGTTTCAGACGGAGACAACAGAGAAAATAATGCGGGAAATCCTGTTAATATGAAGCTGCAACTATTGTTTAAATCATTCCCGCAGAGTGAGGTAAAGTTAATTTAATTTATATTAAACAAAATTATAAATGTAACGAGGACGGATGGAAAACGGTTGCAGTAATTAAACATTTCGAGTCAAACAGCCTTCAGATTGTCCGGAGAGAAACGGAATCAGCTGTTTGCTCAGTTTAGTAATTGATAAACTGTTTAGAGCTGCAGCTTTGGGTCACTACAGAGTTTATCTCTTAAAAGACGTCTAAATTTGTCCAATTAGAAGAAATGTGTTCTTTATTTCTAAGAATAAAACAATATTCAGCAGAGAAAATGTTGAATATTTAAAGACGTCTTTAAACGCAACGATAAATTCACCGTTTTTGAAAAGTAGTCTGCTGGAAGAAGAAGTTTTTAAATAATAACAATCGGATAATTCATCCTAAATGTTCAGGAATTAAATCCGTGTTTCTTTCATTCCCGTTTTTCGCGTACTGGTCCAGTAAATTTATCAGCCCGACAGACAGACAGGTGCAGGTGAGCGGACAGACAGGATGAGCACAAATGACCAAAAGAAACAACACAAAATTAAAGAAAATGCGATTTTTTAATTCCAGTGAGGAAGAAAGATGTTTTGGAGTAAAGAATATTTGCTGTTAAACTGTTCGAAGGCACATTTATAAAATGATTGGCTAATAACTGACCAATTCAACAAAATTAAAACTAAGTGAATTCTCTTTTAACACATGCTGATTTATTTTGAGAGCCTACAGATGGGACGAACTCTTAAATTATTGAATCACTGTTTATGATTCTCCGTTAAATTAGCATGAATATATTATTCATTTGGTATAAATTAGTAATAAGTGATTAGATTTATCTTAGATTACACAGCAACCAATCAGATGTGGATTTTATCAATCAGATATTGGTTATTAACATGCAACAAACAAGAAAGAAACCTACCTGTTGTAACAAGCCGTTTTCCTCAGATCGCACTCATCCCGCTCTACGTGCGTGTCCGTGCGTGACTGTGCGGGATCTGCTTCGAGCTTTCTGATGTGTGTGTGTGGATTGATGCTGCTTTTTATACTCAGCATTCACACACACTAAGGGTTGGGGGGTAATTAGCATATCGAGGCCCCGCCTTTCCGGCACGCGCCATATGGTGTGTACGTCATTAAAACGGCCCCGGGGATCACGTGACAAATCTTCCATTTGTTTCAGCGAAAGCGTCTTTCACTCTCTCTCTCTCTCTCTCTCTCTCTCTCTCTCTCTTTTTCTCTCTCTTTGTGAGAAAAGTTGACCATCTGTCGGCACATACAGGCACGCATGCGCACACACACTCATACTGATGATCATACTCATCATGGAAGGTGTGTGTTAGACCAAGCTAAAGACGATGACAATGAAGATGATGATGATGAAGATACTGAAGATGAAGACAATGATCGTGCTGATGCTGATGTTGAAGATGAAGAGGAAGATGATGCTGATGTTGAAGATGAGGATGATGACAATTATGATGATGACTATGTTGAAGATGAAGACATTGTTGATGATGAAAATGAAGACAATGAAGGAAGACAATGAGGATGATGGTGAAGATGAAGATGACGTTGTCTGTGTCAGATCACAACATCATAAAAATGTAATCTCGATGTTCAGTGTGTACTTCAGGACCAGACTCACATGGTTCCTGTCCTGGATCAGTTCATTTGCAGACTCACCAGACCACCTCCAGATGTGGTCTGACTGATCCTGCACTAATGTGAGATCTTCCTGATCCAGAAAATATCAGACCAGGTGGAGACGGGGTGCAGGTGCAAATTATAGTATGGTGGTGCAGGTTCAGGCCTGTGATCCAACTCAGAGCCAGTGTTATTTTAAATTGTGTTCCCCTGTCAGTATGTGCTTCCTCTTAACTTAACCTGCACCAGAACTGATCCCTGACCCTAAACACAGAGAGCAGTACTACAGGAAACACTAATGAAAAGAGGAACAGACTTGGAACAGACACTGTCTGAGGCTGTGCCACACTTGGTCCCCCAAATAAGCTGGTCTGGACCTGTGAGGCTTGTTGGTTGGATTTAAGGTTTTACAAAGTTTTAGCCATGCTAGCTACATGTCAGCCTGTTGGTTCATCCACCACCCGACTCCAGGCTGAGATACCTAACTAACTATTGGATGGATTGTCAGGAGATTTTGTACAGACATTCATGTTCCACTCATGATAAATCATAATAACTCTGATGATCTTCTGAATTTGTATCTAGCGCCACCATCAGGCCAATATTTAAATGTGTCTAATACTTTGGTTTATGATCAAATACCTGCAGAGCCATCAGCCTCAGCTTAACTTTGTGTTTAGTGCTGATGTGCAAATGTTAGTAGGCTAATACGCTAAACTAACATGGTGAACATAGTAAACATTGTTAATACCAGTTAAAACTGTCATTGTGAGCATTTTAGCACGCTGATGTTAGCATATAGCTCAAAGCACAGCTGTGTATACAGCTTCACAGAGCCACTAGCTTCGTTGGAGACTCTTAAAGCTTTGTTCACGTGAGACACCGTGACAAGCTTAAGGCCTCAGTATGCTCCATCAGATCACATAAGATTGGGGGTGTTTTCAACCATTTCAGTAACTTTCTGAAACCGACAATTCGACTGTCCCACCCACTTGCAGTGATTGGCCAGGGGGGCTTAGGTTAGAAAAGAGCCAGGGTTTGAACTTCTCTCTGTAGCTGTAGTTTTTTCATTTGATACATAACTATTTCTGTCCCTTTTCATGCGAGTGCAACACTACAAAAACCTTCCAGGAGAGTCTGCTATTATCCCCATATTTCAACAATAATGTGTCTCCCCTCTCATTTTTCACTATGCCTTTGAGACTATGAACACTTCTTCATTGCTTCCTTAGGACAAGGTCAGACAACACGTCATACGAGGTTGCTCTTTTTTAGCATAACCTTTGTCTTGTTTGATCATTAGCATGTAGCCTGTTAGCCATGTCGACTGCATGTTGAAAAACAAGTCAGAGTATGGAATGGAAGAGGAGTGGAAACCAGCGGATGTGGCTTATCTCAGCAGTCCACATCCACTGAGTCAGCTCTGACCAATAGGAAAGAAGAAGTGAACTTTGGACCAGGCTGTTCTCCAGTGAGGAAGTTGCTACGGTGACGATAAACCGGTTGCCAGGAGGTTACCAGGCAACTTCAGAGGACCCTGTGTGTCTGTCCATCAGTGTGGATCCTCTGACAGCTAATGGTTAACACAGAATCAATCTATCTGTCTCTCTGCTGTTGACTTCAGGATCATGAATATAAAACTACAGGGTTTATCAGGTGTATCTAATATAATGATTATTTCCCTCTGGTTAAAGTACTTTTACAACTTAAAGAATAAAAGTGCAACTACAAAAAACAGGTGACACAGAATTCATGGTTTGATTTGATGGGCAAGTGCCTTTAAATGGGACCGACATTCAATATTTTAATCCATTAAAACATCCAGAAACGAAACGGTTTTACAGAGATTTATCGAGAGACACAAACAAAAACATAAAGAGTTTGAAATTTTAAATAAACAATAAACATCGTCCTCTTTTGTTATTTAAAGCAAAGGGAACAAAGAACTTGCTGTTGAATAAGAACTATTATTCTATACTGGAAGCTGTGTGTGTGTGTGTTGAGTTTTCACTGGTTGCTTCCTTCTTTGAATGAATAGGGTAATCTGACCTTCTCATTACACACACACACACACACACACACACACACACACACACACACACACACACACACAAATACATCTCAAACAGCAAAAAGAGTGTCTCATAATAACTTTCTGTTTATTTGGATTGACAGTAAAGTCATTCAATTAGTTACATTTACACACTATATTGGAGTTGTACACATATATAAATTAAGTGTTTTAATGTATACAGTATTTGTCAACAATTTTAACTTCTCCCATGAAGATATATTTATATTTTAACAACTGTGTTTTACTATATTATCTGTTCATACAGCAGCCTCCACATGTGGTTGTCCACAGGAGGAGTTATAGTATGTATTGATAAACACTAGTATACACAGTATAGTGTGTTGTAAACCGTTTATCAAAAGAAAAGTGATCAAAAGTGATCAAACTATACAGAAGAAAGCAGTGATTGCATTACTGAAAAATAATTTGTTTTAAGTTTAGTAAAATAAGTTATATAAAATATTTTAAAATAAATTAAGACAAGAGAACAAATATTGTTAGGAGCCCCAAATATACATGCTTTTTAAGGACAGAAAAAAGGATCTGTGTTAGTAAACTGTAATGGACAAAGAATATTTTAAGCAATAAATTCAAATGCTTTTGAAAATAATTCATGATATCAATGACAAAAAAGAAGAACAGCTTAAAAAAAAGAAGATTGGTTTTAGGCGCATTTTGATAAATAATGTCAATATAATCCAGCATCTGTAAAATACTTTCTTTATTATGTGATCAATGATCCACTTTAATCCACTTTGATCAACTTTCCTGTTTACAAACCAATTTCAGGAAACCGATGCTTTTAACAGCAAAATGACTCCCTCAATTTTTTTAAATAAATGGCTACAGTTTGATTTACATTGAGATCAGTCACCTTAACATATTTTCTTTACGTCTTCTGCAGCTGTTGTCCTGCGTGTGCTACATCAGGCCGGCAGGCGTCGCTGTTTCTCCACCTGCAGCCCTGATGAGGACACGCCCCCTCCTCCTGCGCTCCCTCCACGCTGCTGGTTTCAGGAAGCGGAAGCAGGAATGTTGGAGTGTTTTCAGAAAAGTTTGTAAGAGTTTGACAGTTTGGGAGCAGAGACATTAACTGAGGAGAAACATGACGGTGAGTGACCGAACCACTCACACAGTACTGCTGTTAATACTGCTCAGATTACTGCTTATTAAGGTGGGTAGCGCTGCGGGTGGTGGGCTGTTTGTTGTGTGGACGCGTAGAGTTTTTACTGCGGCTGCTGTCAGTCCTGTCCTCCGTGTCAAACAACAGGAACAACTGAACAGGATAAACCAGTTAGTATCAGCTAAAGAAGAAAATGAAAGTTTAATGACATATGGTGATTTAAAAAAAACTTTAAAAAAGATTTTAAAGTGTTTAAAGTGACAGATTCAGATCAGCATCTGCTGTGAAATATATCTTTATTACTGTGTGTGTGTGTTATAAAACTGTGGCTGTCAGTGCTGAAAAGTAACTACTTGTTTCAGCTTTGAGCTACTTGTACTTTACTTGATGTTTTTATTTTAAGTTCCTTTATACTTGTACTACTTAAGTTTCTACTTCATTTATACATATTGTGGTTTTTATTGCACTACATTTCACGTTAGGACCTTATAAAATATGATGCAGTACTTTAGTTTTAAACTAAACAGTAGTGACAACATTAAGTAATAATATCCACCATTACGGTGTATTGTTAACACTCTGAAATTAGTTTTTGCATGGTTATCTTTACTTTAGCTATTTTAAGTACATTGTGCTCGTATTACTTTTATCTAAATGTTATTTTGACAGCAGGACTTTTAATGTAAAGTAGTTTTAGACTATTATATTTATTTTAAAATATAACACATTATTATTGATTATGGTACCCAGCAGTATAAAGTATTTACAATACTTACTATACAATTCCTTTAGCAGCCGTAACATTAAAGTGATGAACACATTAATGCATCAATATTTATAATCCAATAATATATATTATTTTTAAATGGGTCATTATCCATAACAAGTTTGGTAGTTAAAGTATATTTGGATGTCTATGCATTTGTACTTTAACTTAACACTTACAGACTATTTCTACTTTTACGTAAGTTGGTTGTTGACGTTGTTGTTGTTGCATGTTGATAAACAAGTTGTTGGGCTCTTGAGTAAAATATATCTGAGGAAACTCTTGAGTTGCAGCAGCCGAAGAACTGGGTGTTCAGTTTCTAGGAACTCATATGCTGCTTTATACTTCTACTCTACAACACTTCAGAGGGAAATATTAATGTTAAGTTACTTTTCAGGTGAAGCTTTTACACACAAAACATGTGATCAGCTTATAAAAGATGATGCTTTGTTACATGAAACATGCAACATGAAAGTGGAACATGAAAAGCACCGCTTCCATGTTAACGCATCAGTTATAATTATCCAGCTATATAATTATATAACAATGACAGCAGCTACTCTGCAAAATTAGTTATTTTAAATGTTGATACTTAAACGCCATCATGTTCACATTTTCATCTTAGATGAAACTTGTAATGGAGTATAATGTGTTTATAAGGTGGTATTTCAAATTTTGTATTAAGTAAAAGATCTGAATAGTTCTTCCAACACTGCATCTGGATGTTTTCTAGAGTATCTGTGTAGTTCAGACACTCAGCTCTCACTTCACCCCGGCTTGTAATACACACATATCTTTTTGGCTTGTGGCCCTTAATAACAAAGTAGGGCTTCAACTAACGTTTGTTTTTGTTATTGATTTATCTACCGATTATTTTCACCACCGGTAATTCATTAAGAAATTACAAGTAAAAGTCCTGTGTTCAAAATCCTTCGTGACCAGTAACTCCAGCTTTCAAGTAAATGCAGTGGATCAATAAGTACATTGGGCCAGAACAGATTTGTTAAAGGATATGTTCACAATTTTTCAAGTCCGTCTCAAAAACAGTAGTCAGGTGCCCATAAACACAGAAACAGGTTTTGCATGCGAATAAAAATAATAGGGTTTGATCCCCTAAAACAAGGGTTTGTTGTTGCATTACAAATTTCAGCAGAGCAGGCGGCCTTATATGGCGAGTGGGAGGTGGCATGAACAGGTGGCATTAATCAGGCCGAAACGAGCGATTTACGGCGAGCTGAAACCGACTTGGAGCGCTCGTACTAGCAAAAATGCAAGAGAGATTTAGGACGTGAAAATGTCCTTGTAATGTTTCCCTCTGAAATGTAGTGGAGGAGAGGTTTAAAGTAGCATAAAATGGTAAATACTACACAAGTACGTCAAAATTAGTACTGCAGTGAATGTACTCCCGCACCACCGCTTTACATGTCGGCTGCACCTAAGGAAAGCACCTCGCTCATACTTCTGGCGTCATTAGACTCTATTTGCTGTGACCTTTGATCCTAAATACAGCAAGAATAAAAAGGAGAGCCTTTGTTCAGTTTCTCTTTTAATCCACTGGCATCCTGCAGTTTGACGTAACAACAACACTTGCTCGCGCTGTTGTTTGACTGTGTTTGAAAGCGAGAGTCAGTGAGAGGATGAAGGTTCACGTGTTCGCTGTGTGCTCAGGCTGCAGGAAACAGACTGTGAGTGTGGTTTCTCTCATGCAGTCGTGACCTCCGAGTTTCTGGTTTGTGTCAGAGTCCATTTAGAGACGGACGGGATGTTCACACAGTCACTGGGTCATCGACGACGTTCAGTTTATGATATGAAACAGAGAAAAGCAGAAAATCCTCATATTTCGTTATGCTCGTATAACATAGTTTTACACTTTCATACATATGATGATATTCATGATATTAATTAATTCTAGCATTCTTACAATATTTGGATATTTCTCAAAAATAGGTGAAGGTGGAAGAAAAACCACAACAAAACCTGAATCGCTACTTACAGAATCTCATTGATTGACTATTCATATAAAAAAGAAATCACTTATAGACCATCAGTTTACCATCGGATTCATTACAGCTGTCACTTGTCAATAAAGTGACAGCATAAAACTTGTCATAAAATAGAGGGTGTGATAACAAATCTTGTGTACAGTATATTTTCCACGAGTACTCCCTCCAACATATACAATTTGTTGTTTTATGTATATCTTTATGTTTATATGTTCTTCTTTTATCTGGCCACTCGGTTTATCTGAGTTCCACTTTGACTTGATTGTATCTTGTGTTTCTATATGATTTTGTAATTTAGAAAAGATCCTTATATTTGAGAAGCTGGAACCAAGACGTCAGGTATTATTGCTTGACAAATTACATTAACAATAAGTTGATTATCACAGTAAGTGTTGACATATTTTCAGTTTCAGCACTGATTTGGTGATTTGCAGGTGAAATTATGTCAGGTTAAACTGGACTAAGTTTGGTAAGAAACTGAATGTTTTAAGACCTGTAGGTTTAGACTGTATATAATGTGGAGAAGGTCCTCACTACGCTTTGAAATGTAGTCATTGAAGTGCTGAGGAATGTGCTTATATTTCAGTCAGACATAAAAAGATGCTAACAGCGTGGCTCCAGGGACGTTAATTTCAGCCTGTCAGTAGGTCAAAGACTTTGGTCCAGACTCAAATATCTCAACAACGACTGGATGGATTGTGATAAAAATTGGTTCAGACATTCACGATCCCCCAAGGAGGAATCTTAATGACTTTCGTGATCACCCGACTTTTCCTTTAGCGCCACTTCTGGGTCAAAGTTTCCACTTATCCATTAAAATAACTGAATATCTGATGATTGATGGATTGGCTCAGCATTTGGGCCAGATATTCATGTTTCCTTCAGGATTCATTGCAACAACTTTGGTGATCCCTTAACTTTTTATTCAGTGCCATCATAGGTACCTGCAAAACTGGTTCTCATCAGCCTGTGATTAATTAGCTGCTGTTAGCATGCTAACACACATGGTAAACATTACACCTGCTAAACATCAGCGTCTTTCTGTTGTCACTGTGACACCGTGTGCAAGAATGTTGACAGGAGCGGAGCGTTTGAAACTTAAAGACCCACGTGAGGGTGCAGGATTAGGATTAGGATGGTGATGCTGAGAGTGGAAAACAGTTGAGCAGCTGATGGCTGCGTTAAACACTTTCCTGCAGGGGACTCGCTCTCTGCACACTGTCTCTCTGTGTGTGTTGTTGTTGACATTCCAGTTTGTTTTGCATTTACAAGTGAAATCTAAAAATAAATCATCTCTTTCTCGGACAGGAAGTTGTTCCGTTATGCATTCTAAACACTCGTTTCCTGTTTCACACATCCTCATTTAGATTTGGCTGAATGTTCCTCGTTTTTTTCTGCGTCTTCCTCCGTCTTTCTCCTCCAGTCTGTGACTCCATATGGATTGTAATATATTTAACTCCTCGCTTTTTTTATTTTACTCCATCACCTCATTTTCTCTTCTTGCTCTGTTTGCCTCATTTCGCTCTTGTAATCTTGAGTTTTATTTTAGTAAATTACTTTGTGACCCCATGTTAGCTATTGTTAACAACCACATAAGCAAATGATCTATTATTACGTATCTGTTTGTAAACTGTGTTTACAGTGAGTCCCTCAATAGTAAACTGTGATCTTATTCCTGTTGGTCTCATTGGTCATCTTTTGCCTGTGAGACTGAGCTGAGGGGCGTAACCATTATAACATTGTTTTATTAGCTGATGATTTGTTTTGTCTGTAAAATCTGAATCATAATCAGCTCTAAATGTTGAATAAATGACTAAAAAGTACAATTAGGTGTATCCTGAACAAGCTTTTTTGGGCCTCTTTAATATCGAGTCGGATCTGATACTACGATAAGATAAGACACAACCTAATTCATTGCAACATAAATGTTTGTGCTAAATATGCTCAGAATAGATAGTAAAAATAAATATATTGATTGCAGCAGAAGATATAACCTATCGATTAAACCTTGTATCTGGCATACTTTTATAACAGCAGTAGCTACTAAACTTAATATTTTGAGCTACTTGATGATGATGAGCAAATGTTGAAGGTTCTCGTTTTAAGAGGGAAGACGTATCACTGTCGGAGTTGTTGGAACTACAAATACAAATAAAGCTGCTGCCTGAATGTTTTGTACAAAAGAGAGAGAGAAGAGAGGTATAACAGTTGAGTGTTTCAGAACTCAAAATCATTACTCACACCCTCTAATTTTCACTCTCGTATGCAGTGAAATGCTGCGCTGAAGAGCCGGCTGTCGTAAAGAGCACCAGCGTTGCAACAGTAGCAGGCTGAAGTGAACAAATCCCAGTAGAGTTCAGTAAAGAACGCAGTGGATGTTGATCTGGTTCATTTTAATCCAATTCAATCCATTAAATTTCCTGAATGACATCTCTATAAAGGACCTACGTACATGTTTTAAGGACCTTCCGTGTGTGTGTGTGTTTGTGTGTGTGTGTAATCTCAGCTGCTCTCAGAATGGGTAATCTGGTCATCAATAATAAAGGCCACTTCTCAACTTCTTATCTCACCACAAAACATAGAGACATTTAGACAAACGACAAACCAGTGATGCCTTGTCAGCGTTAAACGTCAGCAGCTCCTTGCCATCGTCAGTCTGTCTCCGCTGTCACTCTGCATTTCTTTTATTGATGTTTTTGTGCCAGAGCGATTTATGTATCACATGTACTGTATGTGTAACTTTTTATCTGTGTGTACTGTAGAGATTCACACTCTCTCCCTCCTCCCACCCCCCCACCCCCCAGGTGTGCTACCTGTACCTCGTCAAGTCTTCTCTGACTGACTGACCGACCCCGAACAGACACACAGACAGGCAGTTATGGAGAGTGGAGCTGTGGAAATGGACACCAGCACTGCTCCAGGTGGGTCATCTTACTAAAACTGTTAAAATAATTAGAGTACCGGCTAAACAACAAATGAAATAGTTAGCTAAGAGTAATGATTAAACAGTGTTTAAAGTGTTTAAACAATAGTTTAAAGTAATAGATTAATGGTTGAAAGGTCCAGCTTTTGGTAGTAGTGCAAATGCAAACTTAACCAAACCGACCAAATAATTCAAATTATTATATATGTTTTGGTTGTGTTAAGTTTAACATCCACTTTTAAATCAGTTTAACACATTTAGGACATGACGGGTGGTGTAGATGAAGGGATACTTGAGCTGATCACATCACATCAGACAGAAAAGGCTGTGAATCACTGGTTTCGATGGCTTGCTATTGTTTTGATGGCGCAAATCAAGTGTCAGAAGTTCAGCAAAGTAGAACTTCAGTTGACCGTTGAACACAGATTTACCACACCACCGCGAGTCTTAAAATAGATTAGAGTTCAATGTGATATTACCATGTCATTAATGCTGGTTCCTCAGTCGTGTCTTTATTGTCCCTTATCAAACTGGTAGCTGGAAGTGAGAGTTAGGTGGCCTAGATTTGCAGGGAGTGGGCTGATATGTGTGATGGCCGAGCGCAGCTCTCCTGCTGTGTTTGTTTGGATTCAATCAGTTGCAGTTTCTGTTTGTCGAGCTGAATACCTGCCAAACCTGCCTGATGACTTCATAGCAGTCAGGCTGCCGGACAGATTGTTTGCTTGATTGATCCTCAGATCCCAGAGTGCAGTCGGACTGCAACTTAGCCTTTCTGCGGCGCCGGGCCTGGGCCCAGAGCAGAGACTCCATCTGGCAAGAATCAGAGCAAGAGCACTGTGGCCCCCAGGGGCCCCAACAGAGCCAGATGGACGGTGAAGAACAGAGACCCTCTGGAGAACCAGGTTAGACTGAGCTCAACTCTCACTAAAGTTAAAGAGGTACTGGACACTTAAACATGTTTCCTGAGCTGTCAACGAAATGATATGACTGCACTGCCGTGAAACACTTCAGTGCGGGTGTGAAGAGTGACATTTCTCACAAAATGTATAAAAAAACAGCATTTCATGGGTTGAAAATGACTCAACACTGCAGCTAATGTTCCAACTCAGCCCTGAGCTTAATGCTGATAAAGAATTAAAAAAAAATGCCCCCTACAGTCATTGATCACTCACTCCTTGCATTTATTTTCAATTTGCGAGGAGAGATGTAACTGATTTGGAGGTTGGAGTTACACTTTATTTCAACTTTATTTATAAAAAGCAAGATGTTTCACATTAACCCGATATCTGATTCTACAATGTCCAATATTTCAAAGTCAGTGCAGATTTAATCTTATCACAGTTATATCAGGATCGCTGTTTAGCGGCTGAACTGTTGGACCTGGATTGCCATGAAATTTGATTCAGACATTCACGTTCCCCTCAGCATGACTTTTACCTTAGCTTTCCATCTAGCGCCACCATCAGGTCAAAATTACAATGTGTCCATTACATTTGTTCATGACAAATACCTGCAAAACTAATGAAATTCCCATCAGCCTTAGCTGTACTTTGTGTCAAGTGCTGATTAGCAAATGATAGCATGCTAACACGCTTTTCAGCACTGAATGATAACGAATCTAATCATTAGCTGCAGTCACAGCGGTGTGAACAGGATCATTTAGATATAAACTGTGGTGGAATTGCAGCCTGCTGGCACCGTGACTACAATCAGCTGCGATGTCGAGGGTTACATCCTGTCCGGCACCGCTCTAATGCTTTTATAGCATGTTTTAATCACTGTTGCACACGGCATCTGCCGCCTTATTGCTTTAACATGCTCATCTGTCTCTCTCTGGCAGGCCAAGTTCCTAACAACATCACCAGCTGGCTGATTGAATGCAGGTAACGTATCCATTCACCACCTGATTAAAGTACCACACCCATGTTTTTTTTTCCTTTTCTGTCCTGTTTTAGCCCGTTTGCTACATGTCGTGTGTTAAAGCAGTGCAGGTTTTTCAGATCAATCTGTTGACTGTGGTGAGTTCAAGTTGCTGCAAGTTGATATTTTTGAAATGAACGGAAACCAGTGACGGCTTAGAAGGAGAAAAATCAATCAAAAAACGATGATTAGAAAGTGATCAGCAGGAACGTTTTTCTTTGAAGTTCGGGGACTGAAATATGAAAGTTTGGCTTGTGACTGAGTTTTGTTTACTGATATATTGATTGGTGTCTGGAGGGTGTTTGCTTGTGTGGGTTTAGGAGCGGTGTTATCAGCTGCTGACGTAGACTACAGCCGACGCCTAGATATACAACACACAGAGCACGCACACACACACACACACACACACACACACACACACACACACACACACACACACACACACACACACACACACACAC
>JAVQJD010044012.1:0-36314 GCA_036023655.1 Nannoperca australis
GTGGGAGTAATCAAGAAGGGAGGGAAACCAGACAGAGACAGGAAGGTACAAAGAGACAGACAGGAAGTACCAAAATAAAACAGGAAACCAAAAACCAGCAGTTCGTGGACCATGACACACCCCCTGCCATCTTCATCACTCTTTTACAAATGTCTTGTATTTTAACAAATCATTTCACTTCTGTTACCTTACCTTGAACACTGCCATGTGGGAAACACCATTGCTTCAATTTCTTCCTCTAATCATATGTTTTGTGGATATGCCGTTTGGTGCATATGCACAAACAACATTCAGAGCCTTCCTCTCCGCAACTTTCACTCGCATCGAGGCTATCCTCTCATTGAGTAACTATATATAGTACTGCTCACCCTAGTTTATTGCTCTTTTCTCATGTGCAGATATGGCAGAAGGAATGAAATTGAAGGTAGTGGTACTGGAAACAGTACTGATGGAAGCGGTGAGAGTGACTCCACACAGTAAAACCAAAGCAACGAGCTGAAAGAGGCTAAAACAGTCCTTGTAGCGGAGGGGAGCTGCCGTGTCGGTTGTTATTCTCTGTGTGTTTGTCACTATGAGCAGCACCATTCACATTAGACCTTGTCATTTCACCTATTGTTCATATAAAAATATGTATTAGTGCTGTTGTAAAGAAAAGGTGTTATAACAAAGACTGACATTTATTTTTCGGATAGGGTGTTGCTGTTTTTAAAAAGCCTCTGATTTTACTCCTCAGGACAGCACAAACCTGAATCCCTCTGAGGTTTAGCTTAAAAAACCAACTGGACAAAAACAGACATGTAATCTAGTTAGACAGTGAAAGAGCTGAGGGACATGCACTGCAGTCAAGGGCCACATGCAAGAGTACAGCTCCAAAATGGCCACAGGTGCTGCTGGTTGAGGAAGTATGCTAGTTCATCTCAGGTGTTTACTTGGCGTATGCATTATTGAAGTGAAACAGAGCAACAGTGAATAGACACATGCATGCACATCCGATCTCAACACCATCCAGCATGTCACGGGGTCTGCGTCTCCATCTTCACAAACTCCCCTCCCTTGCTTTCAGTTATTTTGCAAACATTAATCTCACTGAAAGCTCACATCAGCTCAATGTCTTTACTTTTCCAATATCATGTTATGAATAATAATAATGATTCTTAATTACAAAAGTATGTCGTTTAATCATTAGGATATCTGGGATCTCCCAGTCTCCTAGAAATGACCTTTATACAGCACTCAACAGCAAAAAGGTTCAGAAGGAAACATTCTGCTAGATTATATTTTCTATGAACATGATGAAATGTTGATTCTGAATGTATGAGTAAATATTTGAGATTAAAGGTCCATTCTTGTCCTTGGAAACAGCAGCTGACATAACAGTCTCACCACAGCAAAGCTAAGGCCCTTCTCATGGAAACACACAACAATCTCTCAGTCTTGAGGACACACACATATATAATATTATGCTGATAGTCTGGCTGAAATATCATCATCATAAATTAAATGATAAAGTAAAACTAAAAGAGAAATAGAAATACACTAATCAAAGTATGCAAATCTCACTGTAAAGCACTTATCACATGTGTCTTTGGGCGTTTTCACACCTAGTTGGAATACTTGGTTCGGTTTCTTTTCACGAAGAGAAAAATCCTAGCAAACCAAAATGCATCACTGCAAACCACATGAAAACACTGCTGGTTCATCCTGCAGCTAGCTGCTACTACTAGAGACAGTTTGTATGCTCTGCCGCATCCCAGAATGCAAAGCACACAAGGCTACTGAAGCCCTTTCGCCACCTTGGGATTATATGGTTCCAGCTGCGTTCTGAGCTATTTTGAGGCTTTACTGACACTCCCAGTAGTTGATAGAGATTGAACCTTTTAGTTTTCTAAATAAAAAGTCCAAAATGCATGCAACTTAAGATAGATAGAGATAGAAGAATTCCAAGGTGACACTTTAGCTGAAATTTGCAGTTTGTTCGAGGTCGGATCACTTTCCGCCACAAAGGATCCGCTCCAGACTTCGTTTGGAACCGGACCGAGACCACCTCCTCTCAAGGGTCTCTGTGCGGTGGTTTTGGTCTGCACCTGAGTGTAATTACTGTCACCTGCCCCAACAAACCACACCACAGGGTTCCTAAATGTACAGGATTTATTCCTGTTTACAGGAAATGAATGTTACCATCAAGGGCATCGGACGACTGTTTACCACAGTCCAGTATCGGTTCACATGTTTCTCTTTATTCAGTCAGCTCTTTGATTTCTGTCTAGTTTTCTGTTGTTGTCCTGAAGTTGACTTTTTGTTTTAACTGCTCTCCTCCAGTAAATGACACATCAGCACCTTCCCTCTTGCACATTCTCACAAAAACATATTTTAAAGATGTTGACTGGCATTATTGACTGTTGCCTTTTGTTGCTACTGTTAGTTAGTTTGGTTGAACAGCAGGGCATATAAAAATGTGAATGGCCTGATTAAATTCCTGTCATGATTGTAAACTCTGCTGCTCATACTTAATCACCTTGTCTGACAGAACTGGCCTTAGCTCTGTTATAACTTATTTGTGTTGTATTATGCATCAGCGTTGCTCTCCTCTCCTAATATGCCCTCAGAAAGTAATTACTGGCGGGCAGCACCTCTCTGTCTCTCCCCCTCCCCGTGGCTTTGGATATAACCATTTCAGCAGTGATAGTTGGACCACAACTGTGCTGTAGCAAAGCAGACATGGCTGTCATCATGACTTCTATCGTCCGAAGGTATTTTTAGTAACAACCTGACAGCAAGCAGTACAAACTGCATAGTTTTCTTCTTCTGTCTACCCCTTTGTGTTCCTAGTGTTTGACATGCAGCGTAGTAAAATATCATTGTCTTTATTTGGAAATCCTACGTAGCAGCCTGTGTCAGGCCTTTTCCTTAAAAACCAGCGGGTCTGGCATCTCCTTGATTCAAAGAGTCACTTCATTCCACTTCACTGTCCTTGTAGATAACAGCTACTTTACCAAACCTGTTCTAAAATCTATAAAGGTTTTAAAGTTGTTGGTGAGGTAGCCTCAGACTTCAGTAGAGACTCAGGGAAAGTCAGCAATCCAGCAGTAATAGTGTAAGTCAACAGTGGAGATTGATAATGTCTGTCTCCAGGTGCTTCGGTCCTGCTGCTGGAGGAAAACTGAATCTTTTGTCAGCATATGACTCATGGATCATACAATCAAATTCAGTTTGAACCACTTCCACACTGCTGTGCTCAATCTAAAACACTTTGAACATTTCTACTTTTCTAATGATATAGTCCAGTTTAGGTCTTCTCGGTCAGACAAAACAGCCTGTCAGCCTGTGGATACTATTCCCAGTAGTTTTGCAGTAGAAGAAGTATTGCACATTAGTGTTCTGAAACATATTGCTTTAATTCCACTCAATATCCTGATAGTGTGCCCTGCACTCTGTGGCCTGAACGCTGCACAACAACCACGACTTGAAATTCTTTAAGTCAGAGGTCCAGCCCTCGGTATACCACAGCAACATAACAGTCTAACCTCTGGATGTATAAAGAGAACTGGATACAGTGTCAGAGACGGGCCCCGTTCAGTCCTGTGAAAGTTTCTCATTGGCACAAAATGTTGTGTCAAAGGCCGGGAGAGGGGATGCAGACGGGGCCAGTGGGCCATTCAGGAGACTTCTGTCACACTCTGTGTGTTGTGCCGAGATCTGTAGCGTTACTCCTTTCTTTGGTTATTTATTTGAATTCCAGTTGTGCCCATACTTTTGTATCCCTGATTTTTTTCCCGGGTTTCTTGTTGTTACTTTCCTAATCCCCTGGACTTTTCGAGGACATAGCATGTATAATAAATTATGTACCAGTTATTAATATACATGTTGCTGGACACATGCATGTTTTACATTGGCTTTTTCACCTGTGCTTCTATGTTGTATTCATGCTTTGAGAATACTCAATCATCTGGATTAACAGCCACTGCAGAGCTAAGAATAGCAATAATGGCTCAGTTCACACATTACTCCCCATGTGCCTGTGATAATCACATTTAATTAGGAAAATTGGATCAAATCAAACAGCATTGATCAGGTTATTCATGTGCATTCAGTGTCGAGTCGCTTGCATGCAGGCAGAGCTTTGTGTCCTGCGAGTCCTCCTCCTTTGCCTCCAGGGTGTAGAGGGCCGTTCTACGTCATTCAGCTGACTCGCCATGGGCGGCTACCTATAGCCCCTCATTATGACCCCATTCAGTCAGCCCGGCTTCCTGCCAGAACCGCTTCCATTTCCTCTGCTCACAGAACCGGAAAAGAAGCACAACAGCTCCTAATCATCACGCTTTGCTGTTTCTGCAATCCGCTGAGAAGATTATGTCTTTCAAACCAGAGGGGGAAAAAAGAGCACAACCGTGTGTCCAGACACCAAAGAGGAAAAGTAAGAACCTGTCCAAAAAAAAGAATACGCAGCCACATGGGCTACAAGTGAAATGATGGGAATATGTGCGAGCCCTGAGAATGAAACATTCAAACCCTTCACTCAAGTGAATACAATTATTCTATTACAGTTTTTGTATTGCTTACACATTAATAGTAAATGCTCAGACAAAGGCATCAAAACCATTAACTTTTGTTACCATGCCAACAAAGGCACTAAAAGTACAAACACATTTTCTGCTCTTCACAACTTTGCAACGCTGCAACACACGTCTTAACACTACACATTGTTTTTTACATTAGACACTTTGTTTAAGAATGAAATATCTTGCAATCATTGGGAAAACACTGCTGTTCAACATGCAAAACATACCTGAAGTTGGCAACTCATACACACACGCACACACACACACACGAAAACACTTATACACTGCAAGGGTCACCAATCAGATTGAGCCATAGCAATAGAAATAGACCTCAGGGAAGCTCAACTCTTTTGTGAGAACTTTGCAAACATGGACAGTGAGAGCGAGAGGAAGAGGAAGAAAGATAGGGAGAGGATGAGGACAGGAACAAAGAAGGGACCAGGCAATCGACGGAGACAAACTATATTTCCAATGACATCAGGGCCACTTTGGAGGGTTGGATACGGCACGCAGTCGGGAATGACACTTGTGATGTGGCCCATACAATACTATTATTTGTTCAACCATTGCTGTGTAATTATTTTGCAATTATTTTAGTTTCAGTGAGTTTAGAGTAACATACTGTATTGATTACTGTATTGTTATTCTACTTTTCTTTGTGTTTTGTTGTTGTCGTTGTTGTTGTTGTTGTTGTTGTTGTAAAAGCCTGCAATGGAATTTTTTTCTGAAGCCTTTCTATTTTTGTGTTTGTTGAAGTGTGAGTAGATGTTCAGTACTGGAACAATCTTTCACTGAAGCCTGTATGAGAAAATGACAATGGTATACAGAGTCCTACAGACAGCAGCATGTTGTTGCTGCTTTGAAAGAGTAATTCACACAATGTGTGCATCAATTTGCAGCAAAAATGCCATTTTGAAAAGATTGTTAGGTTTTTGATCACAAAAGTGAGATGTTTAGCTCCAAGTGTTGTCTTTTTTGGCTTGTAAGTAGATTCTGCAATAATTGTGTAAGCAATCACAAAACCTCTATAATTATTTATTACTTTATATATAATTTATTTATTGTTTTTACTTTTACTTCCACCTCTGGTTTTCTTCACCTTTCGTGACATGGTGAGAGTAAAGTACAGTCAATGCAGCTCATCCTCTCTACCCTCCATTCTCTAAGCAACATTTGCATTTTCAATATGCAAGGTTTAAGAGATCAGGGCTTTAGAATGGGATTTGGCAATTGATTTCCTCTGCCATCATTACCGACAGCTTGTTAGAGAGAGCTGGGCCAGGACCGCGGCCAGCAGGATTTACCGTAGACATCACATCTCCCCAGATGGTTGGGCTTGACGAAGGAGTGTACGTTTCCTGGGCTACGTCGATACATCCAGGCTGGCAGAAGGAGTTGAGGAACCAACTAATGGCAGACTGTCTGAGCTGTGAAATAATTCAAAACGAGCGTCTATGCTCACACTGATCTTATTTGCATAAAAACCTGCCTTCACTTTGTTGCTCTGCTGAAAGGCCACATGAAGTGATGGCAGAGGGAGGGTGAGGACAGAGAGGAGACGGACACTGATATAAGCTAGAAACCGAGGGAGAGGTGGGGGGAGCAGAAGCTTCTGTGGTTATGGGTTAAAAATGGAAATGTGTCGACATCAATGTGGTGACGTACTTAAATGTCACACCACTCCTCTTTTTTTCTCTGCCTTTATCTCTTTAATATTCTTTAATGTCAGCCACCTTTATGGGGGTGAAACGTTCACATGTTACTCTATTTTCCTGCCTTTTCATATGGAGATGGCTTTGTGCTGTGATATGAAAAGCCCACACAAATATATGCATTTCAACATGAACACACACTGTCACACATGCACATGCAACTAGATACACTGATGCATTAAACTGCAATTATATAACTCAAAAGCCACTATTCACTTGGTCAAAACAGATATTGTCAAACGTTAAAACAAATATTCTGAAGCTTTGAAACCAAGGTGACTTAAATTGATGACATAAATAAAGGCCATCGCTGTATTTTAGTATAACATACCTGTAAATATAATAATAATAATGATAATAATAATAACTTGCATTTTAAAGAGCCTTTTAGGGGACCTATTGATACTTTAAACATAAGGAGGCAGACAAAACAAATAACATGAGAACATAAAATGACGGTAGCCATGTTTGTTGGGGATGACAAGTTAATTAAGTCCATAGAGCTTGGAGAAGAGGAAGGTTTTTTGAAAATGTCCACAGATGCAGAATTGCTGAAGTTCCAGAGGGTGGGGGCTGCCACACTCTGTCCCCAAAGTATTAGGGGGCAGGGGGGACTGTGGCTCAAAAGGAGGATTTTGCGTGAAGATATGGGACTTGACCAGGAGCCAGTGAAGGTGGATACGGGTGGGGATGATGTGCTGTGGGTGACATACAGGTTTTAAATTGTGCAGGCAGTTCACAAGGGACTGTGGAGGGAACTGAGTGGATGGTTTAATGCAGAGGTATAACTGGGTGTCATCGGCGTAGCAGTGGAAATTTGGGCAGTGGTGGTGAATTATCTGACCAAGGGAGAACATGTAGATGGTAAAAAAAGAGGTGTCCAAGCACAGAGCCTTGAGGCATGCCTTGGTGACTGTATCAAAATACAGAGTGTAATTTTATACTTTCATCAACATTGCATTGTGCTACTGTTAAATGTGATCTCCCCCCTTGATGACGTAGTGAACGGAGCCCCGACTCATAACGTGCTTAAGCACAGCATGTGGAAACCAGTTACAGTGCTTTATATCTGCACCAGGAGGTGCAGTGATTATGGAAGTCATCAGACAGCTGTGACCATTTTACATTTTAGTATTTATGTTTTAACTGTACTATCTTACACATAGGTTACTGTAACTTTTCATAGACTGACAGCTGTCCAACACACATTGGTCAGCACACTAACCACTAATCACAGTCACTTGTTTGTCATTGCATGGTTGTGTGTGCACTGTGTTCACCGCTCCACTGTTTTGCAGTGAATGGACAGATGTGGTATCTACACTGCTTTTTGGGTGGGGTCCTCAGCTGAAGCAGTTATGTTTCTGGACCGATCAAAGACTTCCATAGCAGCAGATTTTAGAAGGCTTGGCTGCTTGTTCCTTTTCTTGAGTAGCGGCCACAACAGCTGATGGCTGAGCTTTCCCAAGAAAGTGCAATCTTCTGGCTTCCCAAGTTTAACATTTGGCTGGAACATTACTTGCATGTTTATAGCCACAAGGTCGAGGCAACTGAGGTAACTATATGGTTCCCTCATCATTCTTCTTCTCTTGGGACGCTACTTGGACAGTGTCTTTACGGTTGGCACAGTCAGAGATCATGTCGTCTGAGCCTCATCATTTTCAGGTTCCAGTTCAACTTTTATATGATTTGATTCATGAATGGTACAAAAGCACAACATGACCTGCTATGAGCTACATACTTTGAACTTACACATGAGGAACACAATGTTTGACATATTGACACCAAAACTTTGTTAAATACAATTAGTTTGAGGAATACCAGGGTGTTGAGTATTTACCTGTGTAATATGGGGTGTGGTGGCTGAGAGGTACAGCTGTGTGCCCATAAACCAGAAGATCATGGGTTTGACCCCGATCACCTCCCCACTTGGAAGTCGCTTTGGATAAAAGCGTCTGCTAAATGTAATATAGACTGGGTCCCTGAAGACCTGAGAAATGTATTCAAGGGTTGCTTATGAGTTGAGCACCATGAAAGGGAAAGGACGTGGTATGTATGCTTTAATGTACTGAGGGTCTGTTACAATAGTTCAAACTGTGGTTTTATAGTGTCTAGCATTACACTATCACTATAGCTTACTTTATTTCAGATGATCAACCGAATTTATAGTTTTCAAAAGTCTTCACACACTGACTTCTGCTTAAACTGAGGACTGTTTTGATGAGAATTACAGTTTGACAGCATTCTTTTATAATAAAAATGTTATATTAAAATCAAACATATAGCATGTTTACTGATTGATGGATTACAGTACATCATTTGATAGAGATGTTTCCATTCTGTGTGCTATGTGAGAAACATGACAACAGACTGTCAACCTGTGGCCGTGACGACGTGGAAACTGTGCTGGGAAAATTGAGCCAATGCTGCTGTAAACTACTGTCACAGTAGAGTTTAATAAGTCTTCAATTGGTGACTTTTCTGACAGGAAATATTTCTCTACATGTGAATCGTGGACTGAGCCCTTAATGAAAGCTGAAACATAAAAGCTCTTAGATGACATGCATTAAGCCTCCTTAAGCCAACAGAAAACATTACACATTAGCAACAAACAACATTAGCATAAAAACTGATAGTGAAGACACAGCATGCAGATCAGTGGTTTTGTTTCATGCTGGAGGTCACGAGATAAAAGCTCAAGGATGAAAACACTTCAATGCAGATGGGAAAATCGTATTTAATAACTTGTTAATGAAGTCTCCATCCTGGTGTTCTTGTTCTGTGTAACTTGAACATTTTCTCCATGGATACTGGTATCATCTTCTGGGTTGTTGGATTAGATTTTCACCTTTGTGTCTAACGTCAACCCCCCCGCCTCTCCTCTCCATTTCATCTCTTCAGCATTCAGTGCTCACAGACATTTTCTCATTCGGGCATGCTAATAAAGTGCAGGGTCCCTGGTGTGCGAGGGGCTTTGTAGCCCCATAGAGCCACAAGAGCACATAGATCCCACAAAGCCCTGCATACATACACAGAATGTGTATGTTTGTGTGTCTGTGTTTCTTTCCAGCGCTCCCGCCGAGCTCAATAAAATAATCCCATCTTGCTCTGGCACTTCAGACTTTCTGCTTGCTCTGACAATGCTCCGACCATCCCGGTCCCAATTTCTCTGCCCTTCCTAATCCTCCTCTCCTCTCCACCCTCATCCACACACATCCAGATGAATTAGATCAACAGACCCTCCATGTCTGTTGAGCTCTGCAACGTGTTGGAGCGACAAAGGCATGTGAAGTGTGTGGAATCTAGTGATACAGTACTTTAATTTAAACGAGTCAAAGCTGAATTGATTGGTGTGATGTGCGGTGTTTTTGGATTTCAGTGGCCTGATGCAGTAAAGCAAATAAAGAGCACAGACAAAGACATTACAGTCTTGGCGATTACTTCTGGAGCGTCTCCAGTCATGCTAGCTGCTCTGTGAGGCTGAACTTGAACTGATGATGGTGCTAGATGAATAGTCAATGGGTCTCTAAAGTTACTCAAGTTCATCTTGAGGGGAACATGAATGTCTGAGCCACATTTCATCACAATCCATCAGGTAGATGTTGAGATATTTTAGTGGATAAGTGAAAACATACTGATATATAGAAAGCAGAACTATACATAGGATCTAGCCACAGAACCAGATTAATTGGATTCAGACTACTTGGGAAAAGAGGCTCAGGTATAGTTCTCTTTGACCAGAGTTGTAAATGCACTGTAAAAACTAGCTGCTGGTCGTGGCAATGACATGTGCTAAAGAGAAGATGGCTGCACACTAAGCTCCAATCATTTTATTTCCAACTTTGAGGGACTATGAGGACACTAACCCAGGGGATAGACATGTTGATATATTTTCTTAACATTTCCTCTTGTTCACTGGTTTTGAACTCAGGTGTATCCTTTGGAACTATTTATTTAACTATTTATATTTATATATGTGCTTCAACTGAACTTTGCCTCATGATTTCTTTTCATCACTGCATGCACTGCGTGCAAAACTCACTCGAAACCCACCCTCATCCATTAACTATGACCAGTACTTATTCTGTAGTACCGTATGATCCACTCACTGGTTTTCTACGGTACTTGAGTACTTAATGTCTGTCAGGCTTTTAAAGCAAATCATTACTACCACTCTACAGAAAGAGCAGTACTTTGTATGAATAAGGAGGTTTGATGAAGATACCGTGACCGAAGGCTTTTCCTAACCAATTCCTTGAATTTGATGGCGTTTGAGTGTTGGTACTTTTTATTTATTAACAATAACAATAAATGTTAAATGCATCACTTCCTGTTTTTCCTCTTGATTTTTTCTAGGGAATGACTCACCAGACTCTAACAGGTGCTTACAACAGCAAAAGTAAAAGCCTTCTTAAAATAGCAGTGACTTGAGTCACTATAATGACGTATGACATGCTTTAGTCATTCCCAGCCCTCTTTTTTTTGTTCAAAGAGCACACTGAGATATTTAGACAGAAACAGAATAAGACAGATGTGGATGCACGGACATGGTGGACTGCGTTGATTGGGGTCACATGTCTGCACGTGGATGTTTGTTCTGTGTGTTTGCTGGTAAGCATATTCAGCAGGTCAGAGTGACAGTGGGATAATCCAAGCTGACAGGGCAGCAGGGCGACGGAGAACCACCATGCCAGCCCGTTACACAACACAAGGCACCTCAGCACCAGCAGCTCCTTCAAAGTGGCAACATTACACAACGCCTGGCACTTTGCACTTTTCTCTCTCTCTCTCTTCAGTGTGTGTAACTGAGAGAGACATGTTCAGAAAAAGAAAAAATAATATGTAAAGAAAATCTAATTAGAATCAGTTGTGACATTAGCGTCTGATGTACTTCCCCAAATGAGTTTGTTTTTCATTCAGCAACAGAGTCTAGGGGGTGAACCAAAGTGGTGATGATATGAGCTGATTCTAATCTCAACTTCAAACGCTGCGCTGTGCTTTAAACATTGCTTATCAGAGGCACAACTTCAACTTGTTCAAAGGAGAAAAAGTCTCTCTGCTAACAGCAACAAGTCGAGTATTTCACCAACATGAAGTCATGACAAAGGGATATTTCAATGGATTTATGGATTCTCTGCATAGTCAGCTTGTTCATTTTAAGTCTGCTGATTCAGTTTCCTCCATGTGGTGAGGACTAAAGATTACAGCATCAGTCAGTGTTCTGTCCAGATCTTTATGAAAGGTTCATGATCCCCACAGGATGAACCCTAGAGTTTATAATGGCCTCTCAACTTTTCTTTAGTGTCACCATCAAGTCAAAACACACATTCATATGAAAAGTCATAATCTGCTGAGCAGATTGCCATGAAATTCACACCCGTTCCCTGAAGGATTCAACCTGTGGAGCTTGAAATAGACACTAAACCACTTTATTATGTATTTTAAAAGAGCAGGTAGAAGTTACAAAAATCTTGGGGAATGAAGGGATGTACCTCCCATGTCACTCCATTTAGTTCCCCCTCTTGACTACCTATTGGACCTCCAGGTGTCTCAAAATGTATTGCAGCTTAATCAGGACAAGATGGAGCTTTTGTAGTTGCTCCTCCCAAAGAAAATCTGAACGAGAACTCCAGGATGAATATATCAGAAAGGAGGTATGTAGATCAAAATTACAATTATTAGAATAGTATAGCCACAGTAGATTTCTGTGTATCTTTTATTTGGAAGCCAGATCATGGTTGACAGGTTGATTGCTGAACTTATTTGGCTCAGTGGTCTAGTGGCTCTGTGCCCCTCCTGAGATGTTTGCCCATTGCAGTCTACAAAGGTTGCCACCAACACTGCAACTGCATGTGTTGCACTAGTGAAACAGTCAAAATAACTGGTAAGTGTTCTGATAAGGAACAGTCTCCTTGTCTTGTGTTTGTTTTTCACACCTCCACCACAGGCATGCAGTACACAAAGAAACGTGCTCTTGCCAATCCTTCCCACTGAAAGCCTCGTGTTCTCTTGCTGTTGTCTGATGGAGCCTGAGACATGCTGATGCACTCAGCTTTGGATGCTTTTGTCTTACAGATGGGATTTAGGAAAACCGCAAAGAGTGGAGGTGGAGATAAAAGAGGAGATAATCTGCTGTGATCATTCAGATCAGATCGCTGGCAGCTACCGTCAGCTTTGACTATTCGGTGGAGGTGGTCAGCAAAACACAAATCTCGATTTACACTGTAAGCACACACGGCCGCGCACACACGCACACACCTTGAAATAGAGGGACTCAGCCGGTCCCTGGGGGAATCTCCTGATTAAGGCCTGTAGCCAATATGCTCCAGTGTTGGCTGAGGGTTGAAGAATGTATCTGAGGAAGCAGATGCACTGTACTAATGGCTTTAAGACGAAGCGCTTAGTGAGAGGGAGACAAAACAATCCCTTCATGTGGATCAATGGAGGGAGAGATGGGAGGATTTAGTCAGATGTGCCAATTGAAATTATATTGGTAACCGGCTGAATCATTTCCTTTGAGAGTCTCATGGATTTCTATGAACACATGCACCTTACAGTGATTGTATTAATGCCAACGCATTAGGAGCCACATGAAAGCAATAGTTTCATAGTTTTTATTTGCACAGACTTGCTTTAAAGGAACAGAACACACAAATTGCCGAATGTGTGGTCCACACAGGAGATGCATTGTGTTCTCTGCTTGTTTCTGTGCTAGTAGAACAATCACAACATTAACCTTTGTGTTGAAGTGGCTTCCAGCTCCTTATGTCTTTCTTCACACCTGCAAGTTTGCCATGTCAGAGCAGGAAAAGCACAGCTGTAATCAATAATATTCATGATGGCCGCATTCCTCTTAGGCTGTCCAGTTCCAGGAAGCTGTTGTTGTGAATGCATCCTGAAAGCCATTACCTGCACTGTGCTGTATTCTGCTGTGACAAGTCTCAATGAACATGATCTGAGGTGGGTTAGTACATGTCTTGAAGGCTCTGCAGACTCCTTATAGACCCTGAAGATATATTTCATGAGGGCTGCACTTGAAAATGTCATCACTGCATTGTGGCCCTAACTATCCCAAGATGCTTTGCACACAGGATAATATGTCAACATTACAGGATTACTCTCTAAAATGTAAGTATTAGGTTTCAACTCACTCAAAAAACTAACAATAGAAATGTAAAAAAAAAAAAACGGTCTGAAACACCTCAAACCTCGACCCCGCAGCTGTCAAGGTTGCTAGGCAACAGGAGTGGAGTTCATGTCGCTGGTGACACAAAAAGGAAATCCTCGACAGACCATCTCATTTCACAACACCTGGTTCGGCCTCTGCGGCCTACGAAGGTAGGATGTTAATAATAATAACCCAATATTATAATAGCCCTGATGTCATCATCATATTATGGGTTATTCTTGTAAAGTTGGTAGCCCCTGTGACCACTAAACTGATATTAATGTATATAATTTGTGGTGAAAAAATAACGAAGAATGTTTTTTCCAAACCTTTGCTTGTTGCTTATTTAGTCAATAAGTTTTCAGGGGCAACATGAAAATTGAAGTTTGATCTTGTGGCTTCCTTCGTTGGCACATCCCAGCCTCTCTTCCCCACCTTCACTTCTACACACGTATGTTGGCTTACACAGACACTTTGTCATATCATTTAGTTTACAGCTAAAACAAACATGTTAAAGTGTGCAGTAGCTCTTTACATGAAACAAAACTCTGTCAAACAGCCAGTGTACGTTGGACTTTAAGGAACAGTCTAATACCGTGTATTTAGAGGTCAGTAATAGTACGTGTTGTCACAGAGTAGCAACCACAGGGCCATCCTGAGCTCAAGTATCACAGATTTCAAGTTACAGTTTGTTGACAGTCAGTTGAAAGCTGTCAGAAGGAGGAAGTGACAGGTGAAGGTGGTTAGTCGTCAGTTTAATAGACTGGGGCAGAGACAAGGAGGATGCTGGTCATGATGTCTGCTGATGTTTAGATGATCTGCTCCATCACATCCGCCCATACATCAATCACACCAGCCAACTGCCATCACGCTCTCTATTCTCCTCAGCATCATTCGTTCTCAGTGAATAATTTCTCATCCAATCACAGCTCATACGGAACAACCAGCGACTGCATAATGACAGAAGAGTTACATCCTTTCAAAACACATTATTCAGGAAATGGCATCTTGAGCAGAGAACATTATCCCTGCCACCAATATGTTGCACTTCCACATAGAAGGTCTGCAGTCACAGACTCCAACTTCTTAACCCTCTGTTTATTCAGCATCCCCTGCAGAAAAACTAGAGGATTATAGTCCGTTTATTTAGTTAAATGAACACGAGACAGAGTGACATAATGTCCCAAAGCCAAGGCCGTTACTTCTTTGTAAAAGCTGGAATAGCTAGAATTTCTGACAGTAGTCTGGGTGTTGTACCTCCAGTGCAAAGTAATGACCAGGGAATGGGTAAATGTGAGTTGGTAAGCTTGTACTCAAACATGCAGGGCTGAACAAAGGTAATGTTACTCAGTTAGCAAACAATAATATTAGCAGATTAGCTACATGAGGAATAAAGAACAATCAAACAGCTCCCTCTGTGTACAGCTGCTGGTTCCCGTGATCAGTTATCCTGTTACACACAGATGCAGGTTCAGGTTAACCCTTTCTTTGCTGCTCTTCATTAACGACCCACGCATCTGATCCATAAAGTAATACTAAAAACGTTCATCACCATAAACACACACACAGTTTATTTACACACCGTCCTGCTGTGCCAAATACTCCCCAACCACTGCGTTATTTCCTTTTGAGAATTGTTTGATAAAAACTACAGAGAGCAGCTGTTTCAGGAAATGACTGAGCCTTTTAAACATGAAATTAAATATCTGTGAGATTCATAATTATTAATAATAACAACAATATATAACATAAAATAATTAATGTAAAATAAAATGATCTGTGTTCCATTAGTATGCACTGCATCACACCAAACTCTTCAGACAGACTTCACTAACTCATCAGTTCAGTAAAAAGACAACCCAACAGAGTATCACCCTGAAAACCTCTCCAGTTAAAGAAAACTTGCTAAAGCGTTAGTGTTACACGCTATTTTATGAGGAACTCAGAATTAAAACTCAATTACTTAACAACAAAGTTGTAACAAGACTGACTGATTGCTTCTGTAGTGCCATGTAGCTCTTTTACAGTCTGATAGCTCATTGTTATTCTAATTCACACCATTAAAATGTTATGGCCAGCAATCAAAGTCCCTGTTGGGAAATAAATGTGAAATGTATGCACTCTGTACATTGCAGTATTATTCCAGTGAGAATTTAGAGTCCAGCTGCCCGAGGTTTTTATGCACACTCACATCTTCTCTGCTAGAATAAGTGTCAGTGACCCCTTTTTACTAATTAGGATTACATAATTACACAGGGCCTCCCACATCTCCAGCCAGCCCCCCCTCCCTCTTTAAGAGGCTCAGCATTGTAAATGAATTTGTATTCAGTGCTGCTGTCTACCAGCCTCTATGTGCTGCAGGCCCTGATCAATCAAGCGGCTGCATGTTGTGAAGAGGATCAATGGCGTACATGTTTGCATTAACAGAAATCAAGAAATTGATCAGGCATGACTGTAATGCGCTGTCAGTAAGAAATGCTTTGCCCCACGGAAAAGTTCTTTGTGGGTGGTATTGACTTCACTGATAGCTCCCCCCAGACCCAAGAGTAAAAATAGACAGAGGGAGAAATGTGGAGAGTGAAATGAGAGTGTGAATGGTAATAATGAAAGTGCTGGCTTTCAGACAGGCCATTTTACTTCCATCATTGCCAATTTATTTGCTGCTGTTTCATCATTGTCTAATGCAGGGAGTTCAATCACAGCGCCGACATTCTTAACCTCAACTAACACTCATTTAGGATCATACATCTTTTCAAGGGAGCATAATTTGTTCTAAATCATTTTGAAAATGATCAAACGCTGTCAGCTGCTGTCCAGAAGCAACTATACTTTCAAATAAGGAATCTCCTGGCTTTGCACTTAAAAACATTAAGGCCCAATTACTCTGGACATTTTATCTTTTATTTTTTGCCTTTGCGTTAGTTAGAAGAGCTCATCGGAGGTTTCTTGAGATGCAACGGGCACTCCAAACAGCTGTGGCCCAAGGCTTGATAGCAGTAGCACTAGCATGGCCTCATCAGCAGGTGATACACTAAGATAACATGAACCTTATTGTCCCCTTGGGGAAACTGTTCTCGGGCTCAGCGTCACTGCATCACAAAACATTTATCTGCAGACATACTAAGCCGCGTCCTTACAATCAGTCATGTGTTCAAATCCATAAAAAAAAGGCAATGTTCATACATTCAACAGAAAGACCAACTCACTTTCAATTCAGTGTTATTTCTATAGCACCACATCACAAAAGAGGTTATCACAGGTCATACGCTTTATAATCTTTTTTTACGGAGACAACACGAGCAACCACTTGGCCACAGAGGCAGGAACCTCGAGCAGGACCAGAAACAGGCTCTGGTGCTCATCTGCCTCGACCGGTTGGGAAGAGAGAGAGACCAAGACTGATAAAACCGATGAAACCAATAAAATCAGATTATTGTGCGTTCAGCTGTAAACAGACGAGTAGTATTATTACACACATTTAACATTCACATTTAACTGTTGCTATTTAAAATCTTAATGGCAGATGGAACAAATTTGTTTTTTATAGCGGTTCACACTGCATTTAGGAACTCTCATTTGTCTGAGTGAAGGATGTGTTGGCTTTATATAAGTCTGTGCTTAGAGAGGCAGTTTATTCCTCTCCTGCAGCGTGGGAAGGCTCCCTAGAGCCACCAACCAGTGTGCAGTCAGTGTAAGCCTAAGAAATTAACTGTCCTCAGCACATTCCTGTTGTTCAGACAGGGGAAACCCTTTCCATTTCCTTTTGCAAATGTCAACTTGGCACACAAGATAATTTGTCCTAAAAGGATGGAGCTCCTTCCTGAATTAGAGTTGTGTAAGTTTTTACTTTTGCTCTGAAACCTTTGGTTTCTGAGAACACAGCAGTCTTCTATGCGGAAGGAGCAATATGTCAGGGCAGCGGAGTGTGCATGAGGTCAGTGAACACAACTGGTGCGATAATGTGTGGTTCCTTTGACCTCCTCTTGAGTCTGAAGGCTGGAGAGGCGTGATAATGTTGCTGAAGTGGATCGGCTGAAAATGGTGATAAAACTGCAGTCAAGTGCATCAAAATCAATGGGATTGATTCAGTAGAGTCATTATTTTGATGAGTGTTGTTGATGTATCTGCTTGTAATGATATGACGTTGATTTTCCATAAAGAAAACATTGGGCCATTATTCATATTTAGTTGCTCTACTCATGTGGAGATAATAAAAGTCCCACTTTGCGTAAAATCAAAACCTGAGAAAAGGTTTTCTCCCTGTTGTCTGGAAGCTATGTACAGTTATCTATTGTCTCTGCAAACAAACACTGTAATGAAAGTAATAACAGTTCATTTAATAATAATAATTACAGTATTGAATATTTTCAAAGAAGGAAAGAACACAGCATGGATGAATGATGACTTTAAAACTTTCAGCCAAACATAAAGTTAGAAGTGGACACATCAATATAAAGCTGGTTCCTCACATGGACTCTGGACAATGTCCTGGAGGTATCAAGATCAGCTGCTGGTTTTCTTCAATGCAAAGGTGCTGTCTGATTTTTGTATTACTCTGCTCACTACCAATAGTCTGTGACTGTCACCATGAACAGCAGCAGCAGCACGTGCCACAGTAACAGTCACTTCATTTTTAATATCAAGTCAAACGAAGAGGGGTGGAGTGTAAAGTATTAGAATTCTCCAGTTAGTCATGTGTTGTGCCCTTATCTAAAACACAGCGTCATTTGAAATCACTGTCAAAGCTTGAATGGAAAGCTGAGGGGCAGAATGTGTAACTCAACTCTTCTGTTCCTCTGGGTTTGGAGTACACAGCCATTATCATCATTTTACTCTTAGGGTGGCCTCATTCAGCTGAAGGATATGTGCTAAAGGACGCTGAATCAATAATGGACCAGAAGCAATTATGAACAAGCTAATTGCAGATGCATTTTGTAAGTCAATTCATTAAGTAGCCTTCAATAACAACAGCAGCTTTTGCAAATGAAATTATGCAAACAAGTTGTAACGGAAGCTTCTCAAAGGCAATCGTCTGGCAGTGATGAGGGAATGTCTCGGTCTCACTGGAAGACTCACCTGTCCACACAGGTTAGGTGGAGCTGTCTGACATTACAGAGCAGCTGATTCACATTGTTTTATGGACATTTGTTATTTTTAAAAGCAACCTTACTCTAATAACTGCCTATTTCCAAATACCAAAGCAGTTATCTCAGTGGGATTCTGTTGCCTGAAAGCTGCTGTTTAATGCACATCATTGCTTTTAATAAATAACCTGGTGGCTTTAAGTATGGTGATGTTCAGGTTATTTTCTGATGATGTACCATTTCCAAATGGAAAAACGTCAAACAGGCATTTATAACCATACTGGAGCTATTTGGCCTAGCTCATGTAACCACAGCCCTCTGCCTTACAAATGAGATGCATGTGCAACTATTTTGAATGAACCATTTGATTTGATAGGAAATGTGAACCTTGTAAGACGTCTTCTTATATTCACATCACAAGTCCTCCAACCTAAACGACAGAACAGGTGGTTTGTCAGTGACTCCCTAAACGACACTGGTGCAGCAGACATTGGTCGTTATGGTCACAACAACAACACGTGGCTAACATTGTGAAGTGGTCGTAGTTTAGTTCGGTTTAAGCACAAAAACAAATGGTTAGGTTTATGCAAAATATCATTGTTTGGGTTAAAATAACTACGTTACTTTTGTCGCTTTAGATTAGTTACATAAGTAACAACAATACTTTAATATATATAAATGAGCATTAAGCTGTTGTTGTTATATGTTGTACATGCATATAACATACATAAACATGTTCATATATATATATATATATATTATATATAAATTTATGAACATGTTACAACTCTGCTGCCTTTTTCAGCTGTACAAGTGGCAAATCATAAGAAAGAGAATATCTGGAGTGTATTTGATCCATCCCCAAATCAGCACTGCATCCCCACCCCCCAGTGTGTTTGAAAATCTGAAATGGAAAAACACAGTTATGAACAACAGTTCATGTGAAGATTGAAAAACAATTTCTCTTTCACTAAAGACATTTCTATTCATGTTCTTGCCTGTGGTGCATGACAGTGTCTTACTGGTGGAAGGTACCAACAGATACATGACATCCTCTCAGCTCCTCTCCTCTTATTTGGATCAGTGAAGAACGAGGTCTCCCAGAGAGATGAAGGGGTTGATTTTCATCCTCCCAGATGAGAGACGAGTTCAAATCAGTCTCTGTGTGAGCAGCGTCACTGCTGAAGCTCCATAGAAACCTTCATCTTGTTTTTCTTCCTTTTTGAAAGTAGTGATCTGAAGCCACGTCTCTGATGACGAGCGCACAGCTGCATCACCGTCGATCACAGCTCGATCACAACCGATCAGCTGTCAGTCAGCTTTCTTCTCTAACTTTTGATGGTTTGGAGTTTATATTTGCACATTCTGTAAATGTGCTGTCCAAATAATAAGAAGGGTGCATAGTTTTCAACATCAACACAGCACTATTCTGTATTTCTACTGTACCCAGATCAGTCCAACCGCAATGTGTAAATGGACACTAAATACACACAAACTTTTTCTACTGGCAGCAAAAGTTATCTTATATGTATTGACATTGTGTTTGTGAAGGCATTATTTAATAATCCAGAACAATAATTTGTAGAACAGATTTATCAGCTCAGATGTTTCAAACTGTGTCTGACTGACACCCAGAGACTTTCAGCCTCACATGTGACTGGATGGAAATGACCACGGACAATTCAAAGACTCTCCTCCTCTCCTCTCTCTCCTGATTCATGACACAGATGCAAGAACAGTTGTTATCACACACTCAGGTAGTATTGTGTAGTTTTGGTTACCATAGGTGCAAGCACAATCCCAGTGCAGTGCCCAGCAACACAACACAATTCTCCCCTACTACTACTAACTATCTGAAGTCTACATGAATCATGTGACCATCAAGCATTTGAATCTTTCCTTGATACCACTCTCTCTCTACATGACTATCTATCATGTCTGGTTGATGTAAAACACATCAGCCAGCACAGGAATTAAAAACACAGAGAACAGAGAAACGTAGGCTCTTTGAAGGCTCCATTTCTTTACCAGAGACGTTCCAAACAGCTCAGAAACTGTGTTGATCTGCTAAATGATAACTTGGATAATGATAGGGTAAGATTTGGATCAAATTCAAACGTAGACATCCCACCAATATAATTTCATTTGTCATGTGTGGACTAGACTTAGCAGCATGAAATGACTCATATTTCCAGACCTAATGTCAATGATTTGCACTGTGTGGTGGAAATGATGTATTTCCTAGCAGAGAAATCAACAAATAAAATGACGATAGAAGGAACAGTTGTCTTTTGTGTATTTAATTAAGCAGAAAAATAAAGAGCAAACAGAGTCAATCTATTTCAGCTGAGAGGACAGAGCTCATACACGGGAGTGTACTTGATGAGTCTGACCCAGAAGTGCAGATACAGTCACATATTCATAATAACAAGTATCATATCCAAGTAACAGTACACGGTACACAGGACGGTCCTGCTGTCTCCACTCGTAGCAGGGCAAGTTGTTCTCACAAATAAGATGCACCAAGAAGATTGCAAACAAGATATTACATCAAATGACATAATGATACATTCTGCTCTCACACACTTCACACATTACACAAGATGAAGCCGTGTTCCTCTGCTTTGTCACTGATATTGCCCTCTGTATGAAATGTTACCCTGCCATAAATGCACTTTACATGCACTTTGTAATGAGCAGCGTCTCACTGTTAGTAAAGGGGAGTGGATTTAGATCAGGAAGGGAAATATGGGCACAACCATAAAAAGAACGTCTCTCACCAAGTACGACTTGGTTCCCTTCGTTTATACCAAAGTGTAGAAGAGGCAATCCCGTTGACCGAAAACCGTTGATACCCACCTGACATACTGCACCGCTCCCTTGGAATTGGCTGTGTGCTTTAGTGTGTTCATCTGAAAGAAATATTGCTCTTTTAGTTAACTTAACAGTGCCATCACGTAGTTTCCCTATAAATGGGCTGACAAAACTGATTGTCGTCAGCTCTGCCTGCCACCTCATCATCACAAAGGACAATTGGAGGAAATGCGTGTAAAAATTGGGCCCTCATACGACTGCTGCCATTCATGATTGGACACAGAATGCCTTTGAATTATCCTGCCTGGGTTCTGCTCGTGTCTTTAAAATACATTATTGAACTCGCTGCTGCTCCAATCCATAATGAAGAAAGCATCGCCTACATTGTCAAAACGATTTCCAAACAACGCCACAGTTTCTTGGAAGTATTTATATATAACAGTTGTGCCTGTGTCACAGATATCTCTTAAAACTACTGGTTCTCTGTCCCACTGTAAGCACAACCATTGTTCTTTTACAAATCACTGACATTTGATAAAAGTTCCTCGTTTTAGGTTGAGTCATGTGTCAGAGTTATACGTAGACTAAATAACACAACCTATGTTAAACATTACACACCCAGTAAATATCTGAGCCACAAAGGATTTAATTACTGCACACGTGATGTATGATTGCACTGCGAATATCTTTCCTTTAAAGAAAGGTCAACTCCACACTAAAAGATCAACACCATTAAATCAGACCCAGAACACCTAGACTGATTAAATACGCCAAAGAAACCGTAGACAAAAATAGACAAAAGAGAGAGAAGCTCACAGCATCCGTGCAGTTGTGGTGAGTTCAGAATAAAGTCCAGAGTCAGAGTCACTGTGGTCACAACACAGCCGGTGTTCCCCTCCACTTCACAGCCACGCACCACACACTGTGGGTGGGATGATGGTAGGCCGTGGACACCGGCAGCCAGGGGGCTCTCCAGGGCCTAAGCCTAACCCTAACCCGACCAGCAATATTTTCCTCCCTTCAACAACATGTTTGAATAAAGAGCTGGCAGCGCCGATGATCACAGCAGGTGGTCTCTGTGCCATGCGATTTCCCTTTCATCCACTTCACACCTCCCTTTTTAAAGATTATCTTAATTTGAGAGTGTATTAGCCTTAAAATGCTCTGTAACATTTGAATAAGTGCAGCTGTAACAGCAGCAGCTCGAGGCAGCTGATCAGGAGCTGTGGAGCTCTTTGTTTCTGAAAGATCCCTTGGAAGGCCAGATATGAGATCATCAGAGCCTCTGTAAAGGAGCAAAGTCTGAATCTAGTGGGTTTAAACCAAATAGACCAATGACCAAATAAAACTTTCACTCTTTAAACCTTTTTAAATGTGAAGAATTGCATAATTCACTACTGTAGTAACTGCTAATGGTAGTTAGACAGAGGTCTGTAACATGGGCTGAGGAACCCACAGGTATTTCCAAGGCTAGATTCTGATGAACCAACCCTATAAATAGTGGCTCATAAAAAATGAAGCTCACCAGCTTGACATACATTTGGACTTTTTAACATGAGAGCAGCTAATAAATACTGAGCATATTAGTGTTGTAGCTACATTCGGACTGTTTCAGGCGGTGTCATTAATTGTTAAGCTGATTTGACAGTGAGTGTCTCTAGAGTGGGAGAGCGTACAACAGTAAATATACTCTTAGTGCCTCGGCTCCTGTGCTCCAGTCTGGTGACTTCCATGTTTCAGGGCACTTGTTTCCTTCCTTTCAATTCAAAATAAAAAAATCGAGGGCCCCATTCGCACTGAGTCACTTCATGCATCTTGTGCTGATCAAACAGTTCTCTGATCTCTAAGAAGCTCAGTGTAATTGAATCCAAGCAGCATTAAAGACAGACAGAAATCTGGTTTGTGATCTGACCAACAGACACGTACTGTATATGTGACGGAGTGTAAATGCAAGTGTTCTAACTATCATCTGGATTTTATCTGGATGTGAGACACTTGAAATGAGGTGTGTGAAGTGGAAATGAGGCCGAGGAAGTAGAGGTCATGAAATATCCCGCTGTCAGTAGATCTAGTTTTGCCAGTGTGTCTTTTATGTCTGGATTCCTAATGTGTGTTAAGCACGCTGAGCTTTCCTCTCCATGGTCCCGGCTGCACCTGCCTGTAAACTATTACAGTTCATTAAAGCACTGAAGCCTTCTGTCTGCATGTTGGTGCTCCACCTGTTGCTTGTGTGAATGACCAGGTACTTGTCTTATACAGAGAGTGATATTTAGCTCTGGGACCTGAGTGCATGCTAACATAGAAAGCATTGACAATATGAGTTATTAAAGATCCATTAGGTCACACTGATTTGGAACATGTTGTGATTTGAAGTTGTGCGCACGTTTTATTAATGTAATAGTTCATGATGTACAGCAGGCAAGCACAAATGACCAAAATACTAAATCCTCTGCAGAACTGACTGTTGGGGAGGTACAGCTGAGTGTATTTTACAGAGTTACAGTAATAAAAGCAGCATCCAAGTCCTTTGCAGATAAAGACTGAATTCTGGAAATGTGCCAGAGATGTGGGGACGTGGGATCGGGCAACAGGAGTACACTTACAGTGTAACTGTGGTTAAAACATCACCAGCACAAAGGTTATCCCTCCAAACTAAAATGCTGATTTTGTTTGTCCGGATATCTTTTGCATGCAACAGCAAAACATCTGGATCTCCAACACAAAGACATCTCAAGAAATGATGAATGCTCCCAGTCCAGATGAGCGCTTTTCCAACATGCTGACCCTTGTTATTCCTGCCTGTCTTTTCTTCGTTTAGCTCAGCAACACTCACATGACACTGACAATTAAACTTAATAGTTTGGTTGTGTTGAAGTCATGTTTTCCTGCTGTCTCATGAACACAAGAGAAGCTGGCAGTTAGAAATCATTGATTGATGTGTAAACCTGTTCCCCTCTGTTGGGCAAGGTGAAGGTGTGTGGCTGCAGTTGTTGCAGTTGTTCGTTGTGGTGAGAGCTCGTCCTGACGGCCCAGCTAAGTGCAGCTCTGGCAGTCTGACACTGTGATTGATTCTGTTGTGTTAAAGGCTGATAGATTTTGTGCTGATCTGACACCACCACACGCTGCAGCTGAGCCGGGCTCTCCTTTCTGGTGGTGACCGTGACACATGAGCTGAAATATTGAAGTGGGACACGGTGGAAGAAAGGCGTCAGAGGTGTCCAAACTATAACAGCAGGAATGATTTGCAGTGCTGTTGCATTTTGTCAGGCAAGGTCGAGTGCATATCAGTTGCCCACTTTAAGGAAAATACAATCCAACTCCTGCATATAACATTATTCAAACGACCAAAGGAAGGTCAAGTGTCTAAAGCTGAATTCAAACTATCCTTACCGCCACAAACAACACATGGTGATCTTAATCAGCGTTTGATATTCCTTTGAAGCCCCTATGCAGAATATGGTCCTATACATTACTTTACCTCTCCGTCCTCCTGCTGGGGCTCAGCCTGCCAGCTGCTATCTATCAAACACACGCATGCCCCACAAAGGTCTTTCTCCTTCCTTTTAATTTGACCAACAATAAATTAAAGATTCAGACATTAATGCTGACTGCAAAATGGGATGAATCATTGTGACTTCAATAAGACTTCAGTTCAGTACTGAGAATGGCTGGAGCCCCGTGTTCACACAATGTCCACTACTAACAGCATTAACCTTTACCAACTTGGTTTAACCACAGAGATGGCACATCAGAAAACATCATACAGGTCGTTTAGAAAGCACGGAAACAGCTTGTTTTGTCTGGTGGGATTTACAGTGGTATGTCAAAAACAGTGATACAACTCATAAAACATATGGTATATGGTTACATAGAAATGTATCATCTGCCTCTCCCATTACCAGCCATTTCTCACTTCACCCAGACCCCTGACTTTCCAGTCCCCTGAGCTTCACTCATACCAGCACTGCTCCTCATTCCCACATCAAGCCACGCCTGACCCTAATCAACCCGACTCTGTGGCTGTGTCCAGAATCACTCCCTCATTCACTCCTCACTGTAGAATAACAATTTTCACAATTATGAAATGTGACGCATTGCATTGTGGGATTGTTAGCAGTGCCCATGCCATGGGTGCTACTTTTTTAATCTATTGTGGGAGTTTTTGCAGGTAGCAGTAGTTATGGAGCACTATGCCCACAAACTCTTGTTCTGCCAGATCGACGTGTTTCCGTTTCAGCTACTCCGCTGAAAAACTGGACTTGTAGCTAAACCTAAACCTGAACATGTACTTGAACGTGCATCTGTTTCGTTGTCTTTTTTTTGACAAGTTGCCTGTTCTTACCCTTTTTAAAGCACCTATTTGTAACTTTTAAAATGTATGGCTACCTTTCTGACCCCAGATGGTTGCATCAGACATTTTGGTAAACAGCCACACGTGCTGCCTCCCCTTGTCTTTTATCTCCGTGTCCCCTAATCTGACCCGAGACAACACACAGACTCTGAGAATTTGTCTTCAGAATAATTTGAAAGAAAGTTATAATCACATACATATTCTACACAGACGCCTCATCTCCACTTGTCATTTCAAGTGTCCCATATCAGATAAATCCAGATGAGATTTTAAACCCTTTCATTAACATTCAGTCACATGTCTACATCTCTTGTGGTCATAAATCTGATTACTATCCGTCTTTATGTTCTGGGCAACATGTAAATCAGGTTCAGCCTTCCTCCAGTCCAGAAGGAGGTGGTAATGCACCTAAAGCTATTTGCTGACTGACAAAAACAGCAGAAGAAGTTACACAGAGGAAGCACACACAAACAAACACATGAATGAATTGTATTAATGAACTACGAGAAGTCTTATTGTCTTCATGGCTTTAACATTTAACTTTCTTCTTCTTAATGACATCGGAAGATGCTGTCTCAAACCCTTCTGGATGGTGACTCAGACTGTGACAGATGCCTGTGTGACGTGTGCTTTAATGTGAATGATGATGAAAGTAGCAGTTTGACTGAGGCACGTGTAGAGGGAATTACAATACGTCTAAACCGGAGAGACATGCCAACCCAGTTATGCAGCCTATCAAGTAAATGACAACCATTTTATGAATGTGGTCTGGATGGCAAGAAAACCCTTGGATCAGTTCTCCTGCGAATCTGCTCACAATGCGCCTATAAAACCACTGCAAACGCCTGCTTGAAGTGAAGACCTTAACGTAGAACTCCTGATAGTTCTCCTGACACATAGTTATAAGTTGTTCTGGCCCGTTCTCGGGGAGGACACCAGTCGTTATATTATGGGCAGGTTGTATGCCTAATCCAAGATGCTTCAGACAATCAAATATAACAGCTGTTTGTTTTGTGGGTCTTTTTCTCTCTGTAAGAAACGTGAAAAAAGAGTCAAGAGGTCTCAGACACGCCTTATAGTGATAGCGACCCAGAAAAAAGCCTATGTTTAATGTATCTCCATAGTTTTTTCTTTTTTAGAGCAGGTTGTGCTACTTAACAAGTGCATGCTCAGCAGAAGAAGCTAGAAAAATGGTTTAGTGCTAATCAGGCCAGACCCACCAACTGACCTGCCCATTCATCTGCCAGCACACCTGCTTTTCAGCCATGACAGAGAGAACAGCACGAGGACATTACCCACAAGTCTCTAACTTAGTTTCCCCCAAAGAGAAAAGCAGCATGTATACTATCAGGGTGTCACAGAAAAATCCCATGTCCGAACGTAAGACACGTCACGCACATGCATGCACAACAAATCTGTCTTCTCCATCTTTCCATTATTCGGTTATTGTGTCCAATGTACTGTTTATTTATCTGTTGGTTAATACTGACATGTATAGGCACACATAGCTAATACATGCTACGTTAATGAAAAACAACAAGACAAGACAAAGTATACAGTTTAAATTGTTTGTCATCTCTCCTCTTGGTTTCTCTCTACCCAACTGGAAGGGTCCATTTTGATAAGTAGAGGGGTTTCCAGGGGAAGAGACCAAGTCATTGATTGTTTCTTTGAGTACCTAGCTGTAAAGTGACTACTAATATTTTAGTTGACAAAGGTGCAATAGCTAAACTAAAAGAAAAACTACATGTATTTTTGTACAGCACATCTTCTTTTAAAGCCCCACTGCAGGATTATGTGTACGGGTTGTTGTTTCCAGACTGAGTGTGCTTAGCGCTATCTTGGGAGCACTATTACGGTGTGGAGCATTCTGAGAGCATGGACGGACAGAAAAGAAGTTCATGCAGGGAAACTTTCAGACATCTCTGAGTGTTTTGCTGTTTCTACAGCTTTATAGACTCAAGAGATTCTCAAGAGGTGGAGAACATTTTAAAGGAAGGGGTGCAGCGGAAGCAGGGGAAAACAGCTAGCCTGGTTCTGTCCAACAGGTAAACACCTTTTAAGCTCACTAATCAACAAGTTACATCTCATTTGTTGTACAAAAAATTAAATTTAAAAAGGACATTGTTTGACATGGTTTTATAGGGAGTTACATACTGGAACTATTTCTTGGTCTGGTCAGTGTCTTCCTGGTTGTAGGCTAGCGGTTTGCTGTTTACTTCTAGTCTTTCAGTCATTTGGCTGGTGCTTCATATTTACTGTACAGACCTGACTTGATCTTCTTACTTATATAAAGGTAATGAAGAGAAAATGCACATTTCCCAGAATGTCATATTATTTCTTTAATATCTTCTTAATTAACAATAATTGCAGAATTAAGCAGAGACAAACAAACAAACAAAGAGACATTTGGCATTTTCTGTTGACTACAGTAAGGCTTTTGATTCTAACATCTCTATTTAATCAGACAAAGTGGTTGTGCTCTGTGAGGCTGCAATTAGATGTCTTAAGCTAAATGCTAAAGTTGGTGCTCACAATAACAATCCTAACACTCATCATGAGAGGAACATGAATGTCTGAATGACATTATATGACAATCCATCCAATAGCTGTTGAGATATTTCAGTCTGGACATGCTGATAGCAACATGCAAGACCACGCTGGTAGCATGGCTGATGCTGTTTAATAAAACCAAATCCAGAACAATCAACAAAATCCAATTTTGTCCCAGCCCAACTTACAACAACACTCACCTCACTTGTCCTCTGAGACATCCACTATGGTTGAAATGTTCAGGTGAACAGGTTCTCTAACTAAGCTAACAAAAGCTTATCCTTGAAGCCACACTGTCATTTTCCCTGGAAGAAAGTAACCATAATAGACTGCAGTTTACTGCGTAGACTTGCAGGTGGGTCCACACAGACAGGAAAAGCACTGGAACTAATAACATTAACAATGGTTAGTTTTACAACTGAGACACCAGCATTGAATGCAGCCTCTATTATCATTAATTATGCCAGTGCTTTTCCTGCTATGATCTATATTTTACATTCTCTTGGCTCTCCTCCAGCTCTACTTTCTCTTTCTCTCTCGTTCCCTTTTCAAACCCCTGTCAGGCCTCCTGGTAGGAGGTAAGTGCAGTGGGCTCACCCCCGACTGTTATTTCATCACTCTGTCCTCAGTTTAATGTTTACAGCTGAAACAGTTCCAGTTTTGTCCAGTTTCTCCGTCAATCTGCTTCTTAACAACATCAAGCTATTCCTACAACAGGGCCCCGCAAACCTTTTTGGCACTGGGAACCAGTAAGTGAGTTCAAACTTGGTCTGTTCAACTGTGCAATAACTGCTTCTGGCAGATTCAGTTAAAAAAAGGTGATATTTTATAAAAATCCAATTCATTTAGGGTAAACGAACACTATTCATAAACCATCTGTCCACACTGAGGAGTGTACAGGACACCGGGCTGAGTCTCATGCTCTGTGGGTTTACTGAAGGTTCATAATCCTGCAGGCCACAGAGCATCTTTCATTAGTGAAGGTTATTATCTGTTATTTACACTGAACTTTAAATTATTCACATGCTGATTGGCTTGATATGTTCTCTAACTCTGCGTGCTGCCGCCAGATGCGTGAGCTTTGCTGGTCATGGCTGTGCATGTGCGTATGTGCAGGAGGAGATCATCTGGTGAAGAAGAGCAGCAGAAACAAATGTCTGTTTCTCTGACTGTCTGTCTCTTCACTAACAGTTGACTGAATGCGTAATCTAGTCAATGCTAGTGACAGCATTAATCCATTTAAATACACATTAAGCTGGCTGCTGAAGACTCAATCCTATTGGACAGCCAGTGAGGAGGGTGAAGAAAGAGCAGAGAGCTAAGAGCCCTTTACCACGAGTCAAGTCTTCACTAAAGGTGCAGTCTGTAGAATAAAGTGTTCCGAGGAGATGTTGAGTCAAAGTATTTGCATAAGAACTGCACTGGAATATGTGAAGAGTATCTCCTACACATGTTGTGCCTATACACATGCTTTTTTATTTTCTTTTTATAAACTCTCGTTTATCTGCTTTACAACACAGAACAGGACCTGCAGGCTCTACAGGAGGATCTTTAATCATCACTACTGGTTTTCTTCTAGCCATTACACAACAATCGTCCTGGATCCATGTTTCTACTCTAACCCTGGTGGACAGTGGCAGCTTTTGTGTTACCCAGCATGTATAAGGATCAGTGCATCTTACTGACCAGTGTTCTTGAATCCAAAAAGACTGGTACCATTGATTTGAACGGTGCCAGCAGCTATCCTCAGGAGATGATCAGTCACTTTGGAAAATGTTAAAAAATATATTTTGCCTGAATAATTCATTCCTCGTGGCTCTGGCTCAGGCCATTAGCGTAATTAGAAAGTCAGTTTGCATTAAATTGATATGGATGAATGGCCTGGGGATGGAGGAGGAAAGTGCGTGTCTGTGTGATGCCTGTGTCGTCAGGTGAATGAGAGTGAAGATGAAATTTGTAGGCAAATTGTTTAATGTGGTGTAAAGGCAGTGTCTACATACAATCCCAGTTTAAAGACATCACCTGGACCAGCACAGGCTGGCTTTTATTGTGAAACAATCACAGGAAGTGCATTATGTTTGTCACAGAGTTTAACGTTGATTGCCATCATTTATCAAAAGTGCGTCTAAGGACTCATCAGCAGGTGAGTTTTAATTCTGTCAGGGAGTGATGGGAGAGTGAGGAGCAGCCACAGTGAGCTGTTAGATGAAGAGCTGCTCCCCTCCAGCTCCTTCTGGGTGCTGCAGCTGTGTGGAAAGCTATTGGCTGCGTGTGCAGCGTGAGATCAGACGGAGGTTGTAATTCTTAGGGACGGATGTTATGAGTTTGTTTGGCTGCTCTGTAAACCGACATAACAGCAGCTGCTCCAACATTGGATTTCTGGCAAACTAGCTGCTGAACTACTTTTTGTTTCCGCGGTAACCACAGGTGTCAGCGACCATCAACCAGGACAGAAATCTGAAAGATTACAGTTTTAATCTCTTGATGGTTTGAACGTTTGGGGAAACACTAAAAGACAAACTAGAGATCTCTCAGAACAAGTTAGTTAAAGTTGTGTTGTTTGAACTGTATAACACCTCAGAGTGTTCAGGTCCAGTGTGGTCCATAATGTCTGGGTCAGCAGAGTCCCTCAGGATCTCAGAGACCAGAACTCATCAAGAACTCATCAGACTATAACCTGGGTTTCCAGCTGTGCTGACTGATGTTGAACACCAGTACAGGTGTTTGCACATTAACATAACCACCAACCCAACAGTGTTAAAAGGGTCCAATCATGGCTTTAGAGAAATGTGGACGTGTATTATCATTCTCGTTCAAACAAACGATGAATTTTCTGGGTTTGACTCAGAGGGGTTTTGTTGGTAAAATCATGTGGTCACCACATTTAAATTCTGTCTTTCTGAATTGTTCTCTTGCATGGCCGAGGGGGAACAAGCAGAGGTCCGGCCTGTGACTAGGGCCCACATGTGATGAATTAATCAGAGGAGAATGTCTGAACCCTTCAAATCTGTCATAACTTGAACTACATTACAGATGCTATACTGTGGCTCCACTGACTATACGTATGTGAAAGGGATCATTTGTATTAACAAATCCACAGAGAATCATCTCCCGGCTGCTGTTCCCTTCAGCTCTGCATCGCTTTAGATCTTCTTTCAGCTCGTGGTTCCCTCTCTGTGCTCTCAGTAGAAGCTTTCAGAGAAGAAGCTGTAAAAAGCTGCAAACAGCAGACAGACACTGTTGGAGACCAGCTGGTGAACACAGTGGAGCATTTAGCAGCTAAAGAGCCAGATATTTCCCTCAGGTGGTGGAGACCAAACACAGAGCTAACAGAGAGGAAACACTTGCCTTAGATTCATCAGATGACACAAACACCTACACGTGAACAATCATGTTGCTCTGTAACTGCTGGATGTTGAAAGGATGAAATGAATGATCACATGTCCAACATATCAACTTGATGATATGTGAATGTTGTGTTAACAACTTGTTTCTGCTGCCACCAAGAGGCCAAAATCCAGTTCATGCAGGTCGAACGACACTATTGGACTAGAGATCTGTTTTATTTCCTTGCTAATTAAAAAAAAAGAAAAACAAATCAACAATATCCAAGCCTGTGTTTCCTCTTGTGCCACTGTCAGGACAAACTTAACATGTTGAGCCCAAATGCTGAGCTCTGACAGACGTACTGTCAGTAGGTTTTCTGTCTTGTGCTTGTCACAAGGTGTGCATGTGCTTTAAGGCTTTAGCCTTTTAGTGTGGTTATTCCCTGGTATTCCATGCGTCATTTTCCTTTTCCTCCAGTGGATGTACTGGAACATGTTTTCAAAATGCTGACACAAATTGAACTGTGGTGAGCGACTTTAAAAGCATGAGCAACACTGGAGAAAAGCCTCCTGTTCCCCAAAGATTTGGAGCAGACTTGTATCAAAACATTCTTCCTCAATATTAAAAAGTGTGTGGGTGGGCGTGTGCGTCTGCGTGTGCACATACACACCTTGTCAAACCCAAGACCCCCATGATAACAGGCCCTCTCTGCAGAGGACAGCAGGGTCTGTGTGCTCCTGTTTGGGATCCAGGAAAACCTCCTGCACTTTAAAAATTCAGCTCTTAGATGTTGACAAAAAAATCATCCATAAAAGGAAGCACTCTTGGGGCGGTTTGGCTCAAACTAAATAAACTGCACACTCTCTTCCATTCTTGGTAAACTCCATTTTCACTTGTTACTTGCATGACTGGTCTGCTTATTTTCTGCAGCCCCAAACAGAGTTGGTACTTGTGGGTATTTAAGGCAAGTTAAATAACTCATTGCAGCACTGAACCATTTAAGGCCAAATACTTAAATTCTTAAATTCATATTTATTTGCGGCACATCACCTAAAGACAGAGTTTGACGTTTTGTATTGTTTACATGACCAGAGGCGTATTTCCAACTTTATCTTAAATAATACCAGAATCACTTGTACTGGGTCATCAGACATCATAAGCACTCTTACAGTACATCCATCAAAAGCTCCAGTCCTGTGTGTTGACATCCGAAGCCGTCACATTGACATGTTGTACTACACCTACACCTACAGTCCCGGACTCAAAGGGGATTTCCAGGTTCAAGCACTAACTTTGTGCCCAAAAAAACGTAGTTAGCCTTGATTGAATTTGGTGACTCACTTGTTAGCTAACACGGTACACTGGCCCATTATCTTTTCTTAGATGTTAATGTTCTTCAGCTGTCAGGAATTTTAAAGCTGTACTGACTCACAACAAGCTGAAAAACACAGTACTTCTGGCATAATATCGCCTGAAGCTGTAACTTCATGTTTCTGTGTCTTGTCTCTGCTGAGTTTAACTTCCCACCTTGTTGCAGTGATGTACAGGTGCACCCTAGGACACCGTGACATCACTGTTAGGTTTGGTTACAGCAACTGTCTGTTTGGTGCTGGGCAGGTCGTGTCCACTAAACACTAAAGGATTATAGCTTATATATAAATCATGGACATTATGGAATATGGGTTGACAATGACAGAAGGTGATGGGGTGCAGTTTTGTCGTATTTGTCTGAGGGGGAGGTCCACAGTGTGAGACAGAACCTCGCTGAGCAGTGAAAATGCTCGAGTAGCACTGCTTTATTCCACTTATAAGCACTTATTTTATGTCTCTCATCCAATCAGAAGTACAATTGTATGCTAAATACAAACATGCACAGTGCATTATGTCCATTATAACAGAAGGTGAAAACAGGGACTGGATCTGCTGTTTAATAAAAGGACAATATCTGCACTCTACACTGACTAACTGAGATTTCTGTCTAACCCTATTTGCCATGTATACATTTGGGAGTTCATAGTCCCATAAGCTGTTACCAGGCTGTGAGAAGACTGCAGAGCACAGGCTGGGCCCAGAGGTAAACTTGACCTATCAGGACAGAGAAAGAGCTTCCAGTCTCTGGACTGTTTACTCTCCTCCATGGACATGCAGCTCACGTAAGTCTGACCAATAACAGGCTGTGAGGGTGGAGGCAGCTTGGGGGGGGGGGGTGATGACAGTGATGGTTTGGAAAAAGAGACAGCTGGAGGAGAACCAGGTGTAGATAGACAGTTAGATGAGGAGGTCTTAAAGTGTGGACGTCTGCTGGGATGCATCATGGCTGATGCTCCAGTAATGTGGATGATCTGTGTTGACAGTCAAGTGACTGAGAAGCCGAGGGCTGAACACAACATCTTATTGTGTGCAAATGTTGTTATTTATAGGGACACTTGAGATGCTGAGGGATATAAGAGTGTACAGGAGAATTACCTGTGTGACTATGCGAGTATTTCTGTCTGAGGAGAAACCTAAGTTGTGTATTCATCCATCGTTTGTTTGGACTTTTTTCCTGCAGTGATAGCGCCCCCTACATTAGCGTACTGGTAAAGACTGACATGTCTGACTTGATTCTGCTGATAGTGGCCCATTATTTCCTTTCTGTAGCTTAATAATGCTTGTTGTGCCCTCCACGGTGAACACAGCTCTTTAATTGTCTGAGGTTTTTCCTCTTCTCTGGTTAATTCTATTATGGCTACTCTGAGGAAGGCGGTCACATATTTATAATTAATAATTAGCTGTATGCACAGGCTGCAAAGTGTCTCTATAGAGAAGGAATTTATTGTTAGTTTGGACATAAAAACTGTGTGTTCTTTAATTTAATAGTACAAAAAGGGAGCACTTTACTAACGCTTTCAAAACTTTACTAATGAGAAAATGGTTCTGTAAATGGATTTTCTTCTATGAGAGAAGAACAAATTTAAAGAAAAGCCAAAATATTACACCAAACTGGTCATAGATTTTTCATAATATGAAGTACATTTTAAATTACATCACGACTCTGTCATAAGCTCTTCTCAATGCAAATAAGAAAAAGTAGGGGACGGTGTGTTTGACCTTGTTGAAGGAAGCAACATAGAGGTGACATTTCTCTTTGCGGCCCCGTAGCCATGCAGTAAGATACAAATTCCTTTCCCCCAGAAAAATCTGCGGGTGTATACAGCAAAGCATTAAAAACCCATAATCCATAAATCACAGCGGCAATAAAAGTTTCAGCCATTTTCCTGGCCACTCTTCTTTCTTCCCTTGGGCACTCTGCACATATTTTGCAATCCCTGCTGTGGTTCCCCCTCCGACTGCTAACTCAATTCTACATCCCGAGGCTTTCCACGTCTCAGAGGACAGAAGTGCCTTTGAAGGTGCCCTTAGCTCTCTAGGGAGAAATGTATTATGAGGCAAATCAATAAAGACCGAGAGGATGGAAGAGAGAAAGTCTGCCTGTGTTTTATATCAGCAGGAGGTGATGGCTGTTAGTGGGAGAGGAGATCATTTGTTTACACTGAGCAATTTCTCAAATATGTGCCTGTGCTTTGTGAGCAATGCTATCAAGAAGACTGAAATTACAGAGCAATGTTTACACTTTCTGTCGGATCATCATAAGGGAAGATGTAGCAGGGTCACATACTGCATGTGCCCACGGTGCGCAGTGTAGTGTGGTTCTAAGTAAGGTATGGCAAGGTCAAATATTCAGATTGTGTTAAGCTCCATGGCTCCATTCACTGCTGCACACCCAAACCAAAACAGCAGGTGGAGACACACAGTCTGTGAAACCAGCACTCACTGCTCTGCTCTGCTCGTCACACTTGCTCAATTAAAATATGGCTCTTTGTGCATAAACTAAAGGGGCTACTCCAGTAATGTAAATGTTTCACTTCCCTGAAGTCGGGAAAAGGCAGCAGTAAGTAATGTATATCGCCAATTATGTATATCGCACCTTTCAAGAGTAAAAAAGTGCTTCACAATTAAGTTACGGCAACAGACAGAAAAGACCAATAAAAAAAGATCAATAAAGGTCAGAAAGGAAATCAAAAGAGGTGTCTAGAGGTGTTTTCTAAAGGTGTCCACAGATCGAGTTCTGCTCGTCTCTTAATTGTCTGTACAGAATATTAATGTTAGCAGTTCTGACATATTTCTACTAACATTTCATCAAACTTGCAGTAACCACCTGCTGAAGCATAAAAACTGTAATAATACATCATTTCACTACAACTGAAGATCTTGTGAACATTACATGTTTTTAATTTCTATTTGTTATTTATGGCCTGTATATCTTATTGATCTGAGCTTATACATCTTAAATTCGAGATCTAAAAAACATAATTTCTGGATTATTTTGACTATAAGCAATAATCAGATGAAACATAGTATACTGTTTATCACAGACTACTTTGGGTCAAAGCTACCAAGGACATTTCCTCCTCTAATCCATCCTCACTGCCTCTCTCCTTCTCACCAGTGTGGTGATCAAAGATATGATCAAGAGCCTCACTTACTGTATATCGATCTGTCACAGTGCTGCCACACAATGAACTGTGAGCAAGGCCTCAAAAAAGCATTATATACCAAAGCTACAAGAAAAGTTCGATATCACCTGTCTGTGAGAACTGCAACAAGTGTTGCTCCTGTGGGAGAGAGAGACTACAGGGCAAAGGTTCCCATGGTGGTGGCCAGGGAACCCTAGGTGTGTGTGTGTGTGGGGGGGGGGGGGGGGGG
>JAVQJD010044024.1:0-27142 GCA_036023655.1 Nannoperca australis
CAATACCCCCGAAACTCTTTAAAACTTAAATATTTTAAGTCAAACCAAAAACGTGTGCCCGCCCCCCCCCCCCCCCCCCCCCAGCCCCACCGCATCCTGCAGGCCCTGAGAAGGTACGTCCGCGCCGAGAACAAGGACCGCCAGCACACCATCCGCCACTACCAGCATGTCCTGGCTGTGGATCCTGAGAAGGCTGCTCAGATGAAGTCACAGGTCTGTTTTTATTTTTTTTATCTTGGTGCCCATCACAAGAGCCCAGGGTCCAAAATCATGTCTTCATATTGCTTGTTTCTGTCCAATGAACTAACTTTGGCACGAGATTTATACCATCATTTGAGGTTCTGCTTCCTTCCTGAGCTAGTTTCACCGGTGAAGATGTTCTGTATTAGAGGCTCTGTGAGTAAATCTGAAACCTCATGCCGAGCCACTCCAGGATCTCACTCCTCCTATTCCTGCTCAGACAGGGGAGGGATAATGATGTCTCAGCCTGCTCCTCTCTGCCCTGTTACTAAGTGTGTAGGAGGTAGAAAGAGTGTGTGTTTCTCTGAGTTGAAGCCCAGGAGGAGTGAGTAGGCTTGTTTGACGGAGGGAGGGCGGGCGTTTCATTCACTTAAGCCTCAGCCGAAGATTAACACTGCGCAGGTCTTGTGTAACGCTGGACTCTGAGCCGCTGCACAGGGATTTGGCTGGAAGCGCCTCTGTTAGATGTACTCGCTTGTGTGTGTCAGTGCCCTTCGACACCATTTATAGTTATCCTCCACCATTACAGATAACACAGCAGATGGATGAAACAACAGCGAGGAGGGGGGGAAATGACTGGAGGGTTACTATTTAGATGAATTGTGGGATGTGGGAGGCGGGGAGCCTCTGTGCTCAGTCATGGGAAGCCAATCTGTGTTGTTGTTCTCAGTGTTTATTTGTCAAGCTTAGTCCCTGTGTATTTCTTCACTCAACCGATCCCACAGCAAGTTCAGATCTGCATTTTCAGTTCTTGCAACTCTCGTTGTTTATTGATATGACATGTGACATAGGATGAGTGCGTTACAACAGAATCCTTTGTAAACAGACTTTATGTAACTGTTATGTGACATGTATGTGGTTCAAGATTAAAAGCCTCGCTTGTCGAGTTTAGGAGAGGTTGCTTGTTGCATCGAAGCCTTCACTCCAACACTGGGACATCTAATCTTCATAATGAGGAAACATGGACAGGAAGGTGCCACAGGGGCTGCAGCCTGCCTTTTAATGGGAAAGGTACATTATTGCCATCTGTTGCTGGCTCTGGTGCACTGCAGCCATGTGTTGGAAGATTAAAACAGTCAATCATCATAGTGGAAAATAAACACCAGTTACCTGCCAAGAGCTGGTCAGCTCTGTCAGTGGCTGCTGGCTTTTCATATTCTGCCAACCACTTTGGCAGCAGAAAAGTGGAAATATCTCTCCTCTCTGAACATCATATTGCTGGTAGAAAAAAGGAACGCAACTGGAGAATTTTTGGAATAAGAAAAACGTTTATATCTGTTCAATCAAAAGAGTTTGTTTTTCTAAACCCAAACTGTGATACAGTGGTGATCATTGGGGCTGTCAAGTCAGTTCAGAGCTTCCAAACTTGATTTGAATATTACATGTAGCAACTTGTTTTAAGTCTGCACGTTGGCTGGCTGTGAGCGAGTCCGAGTTCATCTCAAGAAAAACCTGATCTCTACTAGAAAGCACATTTCTCTGCTATTTCTGGGACAGCTCTGTTTCAATGACTCTCTCCCTGTAGAACATTCGTATTCAGAGAGAACAGCTGGACGTCTGTCCTCAGAAATCTGATTCATTTGGAGTTATTTTCATTTTGCACATGTGGCAGTGCTGATTTAAAACATTACTAAATGAGGGTTCTAGATATATAACAACTTCTTCGTCATCTTCTGTCTCCCTTATCTTATGTGTTGTTGTGTTCATCTTTTTCTACATCCTCATCTTTTAGTTTGGTTAGAATCTGTTTCCGATGAGTGTGAATCTTCTTGTATGCATTTTCTCACTGCGCCACCACGTTGTTCCTGCTGAACTGCTGAATCTCAGAACAGGAGAGCCAAGACCAGAATCTGTGATGCTGTTAGGTGACGAAACTCATCTGTCACAATAAACTCAAGAGAATTTCAGGGGGATTTTCTGCTTCATTAATGTCAGCTTTAAATAAATACTGTTGGAATGAACAATTTATACTAATAGTAGGAAAATCACTGTAATTAGTTGCCACTGGATTAGTGTTAAAACGATTATTCAATTAATGGATTTGCCATATGCCATAAAATAATTCTACAAATATCTTAATGATTTTTAAGTATTGATCATAAAAATAAAAATAAATAAACAAAAATGCATCTCCACTTTAAGGATTTTTAGCTTTTCTCTATTTGTATATCATCAGGAACACAGTTCAGCTGTGTTCTTCACTGTTGTTCAGACAGAAAAGGCCACTGGAACACTACACCTAGGGGTTTGGGAACTTACAATCAGCATTTGTCCTTGTTTATTGGACAAAATGAATAGGTTTATTAAAAATGGCAATAATTAGATGCAGTCCAAGGTGTAAATAGTAAATCCTGTTTGAATTACCTAAGATCCTGGGAATAAAAAACTACATTTCCATACAGGGAAGCAGTTTCACTTTCTTGAAAATAAAGCAGGGTTTTGGTTACATGACACCCTGTTTGTCTGTTTTTTTCCAACTCCAGGTGATGACCCACCTGCGCGTCATCGAGGAGAGGATGAACCAGAGCCTTTCTCTGCTTTACAAAGTACCTTACGTGGCCGAGGACATTCAGGATGAAATTGGTGAGTCGTGTTCAGTCAAAAGCCCCCCAGGCAGCTTGGAGGGAGAATGGTGTGCTGTAATGTGAATAAGTTGAAATGAAAACAGTGATGGAATTGGCACATGTGCCAGACAGATAAAACCAATACATCCAATTTCCTCTGGCGCTCTGGGAATTTCTTTTCTTATATGTGGAGCAAAACAGTCTTCTCTTTGTGGGGGGGGGGGGGGGTTTCTTTAATACAGATACTACTCTCTGTGTTTAAGGATCTCTGCTCACCAGCTCTCGCTTTTTTACAATTAGATCTGAAGCTGGAAACTATAATTGGGATGTGTTCATCTCCAGTGGTACAATTTAAGACGGGCAATGTCCAGCACGTTTTAATATTTTCCTTTTGTTTCCTTTGGTTCATTAAAAGAACTATAGCATGGTGTTGCAGCACAGATTAAAGTGGAGCGGCTGCAGTGACAGAACTGGGTCACAGCTTTCACCATGCAGCATCCTGTTGGGAGATGTGCAGATTTACATGGAAAATAGCTCTCAGAAAAATACTAATTGGTAGTTAGCAGAAATGGGAACAGACGTTTCTCTCTTGCAGCAGCTCTGTTTGAACAAGAACCTTAACAGTAATTGGTGAAACTCTCATTTTACACATGTTCTGCCATGTCCCAGGTTGACAGGTGTTAGCACGTGCCCAGCCGTCTCATGCGTTTTCATTTGCTGTCTTCTGTAGACGAGCTACTGCAGGAGCAGAAAGCTGACATGGACCAGTTCCTGTCGTCTATCTCTGAATCACAGCCAGATGTCACTGTGTCGTCAGAGGAGAGCGTGGAAGTCCCCCTGCCCGAGGGCAAACCCTACCGCCCCTTCCAGGTCACATCCTTGGGGTCCCGTTCAGAGCCAGAGGGTGAGTAGCTCCACCTCAGACACCGTCACAAGCAGCACCATAAGCAACACTGTGGCTGTGTGGAGAACAATAGGCCACATACAGAAGTCTTTCTGTAGGACATTGGTGACGAAGGGTGCCAGAACTGCTGCACAGTGATGGAGAATAGGTTTACGATGCAAATGTGCTGTGGAGCCATGGGTTTGGACTTATCTGTGCCTGCACAGTTCCCTGTGGCCTAGCCTTCAACGCAGCACTACTGAAGTTCAGATAAATGCACAAAGCCTCAGGCTTTGGTGTTGAGCTGGAGCCAGAAGCTTAGGGACAAAAAATGAGCAGTTATATGGTTCTCTTCTTTGTCACGTGTGTGCCAAACAAAAGATTGAATCCTCAAGCAGAGAAAAAAGTGCAGGATGGAAAGCTTCTAGAAGATGGAAGGCAAATTACAAGTAAATCCCCAAGGAACATTTAATATACATGCCAACACCCCAGAGGGCTTCAGCAGAGCTAGCACATTTAGACACGGCTCCCTGTTTTGGGTTTGGTTATGTCTCAAATTTATTTTCGGACTCTTCCCTGCTGGACTCTTTTCCTAATCGATTAACACAGCTTGATAATCCTGCCTTTTCTCGTCTCACCTAAGTTCTCTCTCTTCTTTCCTTCCCCTTTTCTGTTCTTTTTTTTTCTGTTGCTCATTTCTAATGCCAAGGCGATCTATCAGACTCCCCACGTGCCTTCAAGAAAGGTTGGTGCCTCTGTTGCGTCTTGTTTTTCTGCCCCCCCCCACCCCCTCCCATTCCCCAAGCCATTCCCATCTACTATTTTGTTCCACTGTTCTCTTCTCCCTTGGTACAATTTGGGATCCTCTCTCTCCCACCATTTCTATTTTATCAGTGCTTCATTTTCTACATTGTTTTGATGACTCACGTGGGCTGTGTGGTTAGGTTTCAGTTGCTCTTATGCTTTTCATAATACTGGGATTATCGCCTCATACCGAGCAGCAAAGTCAGGGGCTTCTGAGTTTGGTAGAGAGGTCACAGCCAGCCCCCCCTCTCCAAAGAACTCCTGAGTCGTGTGTCCGCTGTCATCCCGTCCTCAGTGCATTTGTCAAAGCACCTTGCTTAATTATTCCCACACACTCATTCCCTGCTTCTGTCGCCCTCTTCCTGATAGGAGCTGTGTGATTTAGTGGCCTGTCTGAGGCTCGGTGTTTCTGCTGCTGACCCCACAGCCCAGTCTAAATTGGCCTAATTTGTCCTCCACAACCTGAGACAGTGAAGTGGTTACGTCACCTGTTTTGTCTGATCTGGGCTTAACCTTGTGATCTTACTCAGTGAACACACAGACGCCTTCCACTAATTGTGGAATCTAAATTATATATTGATTTTTCCAAACTGGATGTTCAACCTTGTTTTTTTCCATAGAACTTTGTCCGTCTGGTTTTCTGTTGATTTTATCTTTTATGTGTCCAAACTAAAGTTGTGCTGCAACTAAGGATTATTTTCACATGGATTAATCTGTCCATTCTTTTCTCCATTCATCTACAATCTATCAAATGTCTGGAAATAGTGAAAAAGGCCCACCCTTTTGCAGATTGTCTCATATCTGAGGGAATATTTGGCACATTTGCTTGATAGATAACTGAAATTATTGACAATTAATTTTCTGTCTATGGACTAATCAATTAATGGACTAATTGTTTCAGCCCTTTTTCCAGATGCATGAAAATGAAAGGTCACTCCCGTTGTGTGTGTTGTTGTGTCTGGCTGTGACTCTGTGCACCCTGCAGTACCATCTGATGACCTGCCAGAGTTTCAGACATCCCTTCTGCTGAGTGGGGCTCGTAAACACACACCATTGTTCCTCTTTTAATCCAAAGGCAATTGTACTAATCGTAAGCGGTCTGCATTGGCTGACTAACAGCAGCAGACAATAAGCCAGACTCATCGCTGCTGTACATTGTTCGGGACCCTGCCTCGCTCGCTCGCGCTCTCCTCTCTCGGTTCTTGATTTATTCATGGCATATCTGGTGTGTGTATATTAATAGATCCTATGCCTATTTAAAAGTCATCAGTCTAACATGTATATCTGACACGCTGGTCCATTTTCTTTTTGACGAGTTTCATTTCGAGTCAGTGCGTGTAGATGGATGTTTACAGAGAAACCTCAGCTGTATGCAAAGCAGCAGTGAGAGGGATCTTTGTAGAAAACGTGAGGTCAGTGTCGTGTTGGCTTCACAGCGCTCACACTGTGCTGAATGGAAGAAAGGGCTTTGTTGTCGCCAGCGCACTAAAGAGACTGAGGCGACAGTTGTGAGGGAAAGAGCTGGACAGCTATGTGCAGCTGTCCGCCATCAATACCACCATCCCTGTTTGTTTGTTTGTTTGTTTGTGCTGCTCTGCTGCTATTGACTGTGCTCAATCACCTCCTGCAGGGTCCGCCATGTCTGGTTTAGACGGCCTGATAGGTGCTGAGGAGAGAATCAACAGCAAACCCAAGATCAGCGACAATGTGGTAAGAGCTTCTCACGAGTCACTGTCATCGTTCTGTTTGTTCCTCAATGCTTTTTTAACTTACTAACTTGCTCAACACATGAACTGAGAGCAGCGTTGTTAAAGCACAAACACAGGATAGATCGTATGTGTTAAGTATCCTGCAGACAGACAGACAGACAGACAGACAGACAGACAGACAGACAGACCTTCTTGACAGTTTAATTTTATTACCACGACCTCCGGCCAAAGCAATTGTGCTGATTAAAATGACTTGTTTTGACTCTGTTAAGTTCATCTTTTAATGAGTCAGATTATTCCAGTAACTATGTTGTCATAGTTACAGCTATCTCACACTGTGCTATTTGTGTGTGTCTCTTTGGCCTCTGCCAACCGGCCCTCATTCAGATCATCTCCACACTTTGTTCGGCCGTCATCGCATGCTTCCTTTTCTTTGCCAGACTCGCCATCATTCCTCCTCATGGATTTTCAAACGACGCTTGGCCGTGAATGTGTGCCTGTGTTTCGCATGCTAATCAAACGCCAACTGCAAAACTGTGTATTTGTATGTGCGAGGATATGAGTCACGCAAGTTTTTGAATGCACGCATGTTTCTTTTTGGAAATGCTAGTCTTCTAAGACGGAGCAATCTGAGGTTGAAAATCACAAACGACGGTGACACCTAAATGTCTTCCGTGATTATGTATCCTGAGAAACAGACTCTGGACTGCTCTGTCTCTATGTGTGTGTGTGTGTGTGTGTGTGTGTGCGCGCCTCATGAACACACCCACTTCCACTCACAGCACTTCTTCTTAAGATTAGAGCTCTCAGTAATGAGTGGCTGACAGTCTGTTTAGAAAGACATGCTTACTGTGTGCCTAGAAGAGAGCCTGTTGTTGATGCTTGCAAACCACCTCCCTCTCTCCTTCCAGTTTGTACAAGACAGCTCCGAGTGTATCATCACCCAAACACAGATAATCCCAACAGTTTACTTCGCTGCACATCCACAGCCTCTCGCTCTCCGCTTGCCTATCTTCCTCTTTCTCTCCCTATCTATCTCGCACACATACGATCTCACACACACACACACACACACACACACTGTGGTGCGTGTAACCTGGGCTCCCCTGTCTGTGTTGACAGGTGATTGAGTCTCTGGATGTTAAAGAAGTGGTTTACAGTGCAGAGAGAGTCAGCGTTATGCATGATGATGAGCTGGTGAGTATAGCGGCGCCCTCCACAGGGCTCTCTGGGGAACTGTAATTGTCAGTAGTGGGGAGAAGATGAAAGGAGGAGGGAGTGTGGGAGTAAAGACACCAGTTCTGCAGCTGCTAACTGCGAAGATAAAATACAAAGATAACACAGCTTTGGAAAAGACCTCAAATCCCCCCTCATATTTTTTTAAGTGTTCCGTTCAGGCTAATATGTTTTGGTTATTTCTGCATGGGTGCATGTTTATGTGAATGTATATGAATGTACACATTGAAAATCTCAGTTCGTATGATGAATGTGAATCCACACAAACTGGGCGTGCTCGGTTTATGTGTGACAATGAGCAGTAAAAAAAGAAAATCCCCAGCGGCTGTCTACATATGATTAGTTTGTGTCATATGTGCCAGATTACATTGTGAAGACGAGTGTAGGTGGCTGTGGTTGTGTGTAAATACTGAATTGGCCAAGATATTACACAGACACATTTCATGCATGTGTACACACTATTCACAAGTCGATCATGTCTTACAGGTCCTCTGCAAAAGGGACATTGTCCCTGCCTCACTCTGGTTTTATGAAATGGCATGATAGTAAAGGGTTAAATCTCCTCCAAAGCTACACCAAGGGAGATTGATCAATCCATGCTCTGCAGAGTTGAAATCAAAATCCAAAAGGAATTAAATTTAATCTGATGACTGATTTTTAAAGGGAAAATCTTGCATGTGTCAACCAGAGTGCTAATCTTATATCTTTCTATTATGACTATGACAATAACAATTTCCTCTGCTGTAGAATTTGTGAACACAGATTCCAGCGAGAAACATATTGATCAGGGCTAGAAGTGTGTTAGAAGTGAGTCTGACTGAAAGTAAACACAGATGTCCCTGTAGCTGTTGAAGTGAATTGCACAGCATAGCAGGTCCACTTCCAGGTAAACTAGCCAGCTAATTTCATTTCAATCAGGAGAGACTTTAATATGTGTGAACAAATCGTGACATAGAAGCCGTGAGCCAGATGGAGTCTAGACTAGTGGTGGTGGTGGACGGTGGCTCCACACAGACACTGAATGAGTTGAGCTGAGAGTCACAACATTTCCGCACAGTCGACAGCAAGCGAGAGGAGAACGGATTTAAAGTTTAACAGCAGAAACATGATTGACTGACCTGGTTGAATAAGTGCGAGAGTAAACGCAGATAATCAGCTGATTAAGAGAAGCAGGAAGAGAGAGAGAGCGGGGTGTGAATGAATGAGGCATAGAGGTGGTCTTCCTCACTGAAGTGACGCTGCTGGGATGTTCTCGTCAGTGTGAGGCTCGCTCTCCTTTTAGCTTGTTTGCATGTTAGAACAAGTAGCAACAAGCACAAGAGGATAGTTCACGACAAATGCTGGAACTTCCCTTTTTAAAAATAGTTCATTGGTTCACATAGATTTTTAGATGGCTGGATAGGAACAACTTAAATGTCTATTCAGCATGAGAAAATGACCTGATTGAGTTAATTAGCCTTCATTTTTAAATCCAAGAAAACTTTACTGTCTTTTTATTGCTTTAGTGATCAGCTGTGTGTGTGTGTGTGTGTGTGTGTTGTCTCCTCTCTGTCCCTCTCTCTGTCTACCGGCTAGGAGTCTTACCGCCCACTGGTTGAGGACTTCAGCTTCGGGAGCAGTGCACTGATTGGCTTGCTGGTGATCGCGGTGGCCATAGCAACTGTGATTGTGATCAGCCTGGTGCTTTTGAGGAAGAGGCAATATGGCACCATCAGTCACGGCATCGTGGAGGTGAGCCACTTGTTATTTGGAGCAGAGAGTGTGGAGATTTGGGCAGTGGGTGTAAACCTCACACACTTTTGCTGTCAGAAGACTGCTATCCATCTTGTGCTTAAGTGTCAGGTTATCAGCCTTTATGTAAATGGTGCGTGAGTAAATGCAAAGCAGATTCGATTGTTGTCCCGGCAGCGTTTGAATGCAACACACGCAGCATGTCGTGCCTGCTGTCAGTGTGTCAGTGTGCTCTGCCCTTGTGGAGGTCACCCATTTTGAGCGCCGTGTGTCTGTCTAACAGGTCGACCCCATGCTGACACCAGAGGAGCGCCACCTCAGCAAGATGCAGAACCACGGCTACGAAAACCCCACCTACAAATACCTGGAGCAGATGCAGATCTAAACAGAGCCAACTGTGGAGTCTGACAGAGGGCGGCAACTGAGGGGGAACATACTACTGACCAATAACATATGCTATTGTTAAAATCATTTGCATACATCCAAACTCCATTTACTGGTTTGTTCAAAACAATCCTTAAATAATGCTACTACTTCTACTACTGCTACTATAGAGCTCTTTCTGATCATGTTTCTTTTGAAAAGGTGATGTATCTGCCATTTTGCATTATGGAAAATGTGATTGTGCAGATTTCTCTGCCATTATCAATACAGCTGTCTCCGATCAAGATGTATAACATTTCTTCAGACGTTTTCTTTATTTTCGAAGGTGAAAGGCAAATTAAGCAAAATGTAAATGTTTTTGAGAAGCCATCATCAAACCGGCATACAAGACACTACGTTTTCCACCACGCGAGTGTCATTTATGCAGTTTCTGATGATTTTCTCAAAAAGAATTAGTGTTTTATTTAGCTTTTCTTTTCCTCTCAATAGATTGCTTGTATATGAAGGTTCTTTGTACCAATTAAAATGTATAGTGAAATGAGAAAAAAGGAAATCATGAACTATTTACTTTCTGTTCTTTGTTATGATAACAAGACAAAATATACATATACAGTTTAAATATATATAAGATTAGATGTTTTTATTCCACCTTTTTTTTTCCCCGGGAAGAGGCTACGAGTTGGTTTAGGGTTCTTAGCTCGGAGGTCATGAGTTGTGTTTGCAGGCACTCACTGTCGGAGAGAGTCGGGGAGGGTGAAGGTGTGCACAGACCCCCCAGCTCAAACACATCACACAAAACCTACTCTGAACCCTTACTACGTGAATGTGATGATATATCCCCTCCTACACACACAAGCACAACCTTTTATCGGTAGGGAAGCAGTACGACTCGATAGATAAAGTAATACCTATATATGTGTTACATATTTGAATGTATCGTGGAAGCTATTTTTTCCATACTATGGACCTGACAGGTTCTTATGTGGCTTTGATTTTAGGGTCACAAACATTGTGACAGTGGTCATAAAGCGTGGAACAGTCTGATAAATCAAACAGGGCCGGCCCAGAGACACAAACATTTAGCAGCTGCTTAGGGCCCATCTGCCACCAGGGGGGCCCCCAAATGAAGTGAAGTACATAATTTGGTGGATTTAGACGTGCTATATAACTAATGATGTGATCCGAACAAATCAGCTTTTTCTGAACCTGAATATACCAAATTTGGGGATTGTAACACATGATTTTGGTAGGTATTTGTAACGTTGGTATCCAGAAAGGCTTGGGCCGGCCCTGGATCAAAGCCAATTTGGAGACAACTTGGAGCTGGAGGGCTGTGCAGGCAGACAGAGACACACACACAGAAAGACAAGGCTGGGAGAGCTGGTTTCTGAAAAAAAGAAAAGTAAAAAAAAAAAAGGTAACTTGTGTATTTTTACAGGTAGAGAATAGCACAAACAAGTAAACTGAATCCTAGAATCCTCTTTTCTCTCTCTCTTAGTATTGTCTTTGTATGCCTGTATAGTCGATGTTGCAATCATGGCTTTTTTCCAGGGGATTACCTGTGGTGTGCATTGTTCTTATATGAAATGATATGATATATATTTTTAAGTTTGTTTTCTTGTTTTCTATTTTTTCTCTTCCTGTGACAGTATCTCTGTATGTGACTGTCTCACTATGCACCCAAACGGCTTCAATCTTGTAACTGCCTGCTTGATTGTGGGAGGGGACTGGGAACTAATATATATGCATATTAGTGATTTGAAAAAATTGATTGACACCAGTGGAAACCGATTTATGGTTACAGGGGGATGCACATAAATAAACTCACAACTTCCATACGAATGTGTCGTCTTTTCATGGATGCATGGAATATAATATGGAATAATAATAGCATTGGCTGTAAATTCAAGAGTATATCAAACTATTATTTTAAAGATGCAGCTAACAACTCTTCGTGATCAATGAATCTGTGAATAATTTTTTTTAGTTAACTGTTTGGTACATAAAATCTCTAAGTTGACATATTCAAATTGGTTGTATTGTGAAAACCCCCAAATATTTAGTTTAATATAAAAGACAACGAAAGCCAGCAAATATTTGCATTAAAAAAACTGGAACCAGAAGATTTTTAGGTATTTTTTTCTCTTATTAACAAAGTTGCCAATACATTTTCTATTGAGTTAATCAGCTAATAATTTTTTTGGTACATTATTTTAAGGGTGTGTATGTTGAGATAAAAACATGGTTTGTTTTCTGTTCCTTCAGGGATTTGGGGGGTGTTTGTAAAGGCCTGTCCTGTATTTAGTATTGCAGAATAAATAGTGCTGCGCTGTATTAATCCGCTGTGTTAAGCGGATTAATACATCAATTTACAATTTGGTAATATTGACTCGTCGTACCGCATCAGATTGAGAGACTTTCTGTTTTGGCTGAGATGCCGTTTTGTCAAACAGAAACTTGTGGCTCATCGTGCATCATGGATGTAACGTAATGTAATGTAACGTAATGTAATGGGGGTGATTCAGCTGAAGTGAGTCATCATCGTCGTAGTAACAACCAACGCATCGCGAAGCCCGGAAAAGATCACATGACTGATACTAGGTGTATGAAACCGTAACAATATTTCACAAAATAAACACAAATTCTGTTCTTTTATTGTTTCATTTATTTTAATAACTTCTTGAAAATGTCCCGAGGCTTAAAATATATTCCTCCGCTGCTTAAATCACTACAACACATATAGAAAAGTACAACTCAGCACTGTCGGCATTATACTCGAGTTTTTAGCGCGTTTTATTTGTTGTAGTTTGTACTTTTTTGAAGTCTTTTACCGTAAAAGGACATTTCCAAAGAAACATGGTAGCCCTCACCTAGGCCAGGTAAACAGGAAGTAGTTACAGGTGTATGTGGGGTGGAGACACGCCCGCAGAAACCTGAACTCCCGGAAAACGCTTTTCTTTTCTTGCTGTTTCGTCTGGGTTCCCTCCATAGGAATCTCTCGGCAGACGACATATTCTGCTCAGACAGATCTGTGAACATCTCGACCGGAGAGGAGCCGTGTTTGAAAGACACCGGGAGACACTTCCCTGTGTTTGTGACCTGTTTCCTGTTGTAGAGTCTGTGATCGGGCCTGGCAGGTTCACCTCGCACAGCGGCCTGTGGAGAACTCATATCAGTCAAAGAAACTGCGAGAGGAGAGGACAGAACAGAACAGAACAGGTGGCAGGTCCAGGTGTCTGAGGGCGTTTGGGTTTTACTTTGGCAGCCTAGTCCAGGTTTTGACCCCTGATGGACTACATGGACAGTGGAATGAGATACACCCCGAAGCCGGTAAGAAACCTGAGTAACTCTGTATTCAGCCTACACATTTCTCAAGCATCGTCAGTGGAGGCTCAGTTGAATCCTCTTAAACGTTGATTACATGTGTGTTTTACACGACAGAGGTTGATTTCACCTCTTGAACGTTGTTGTCATGTTTGTGGAACAGTGGGCAGCATCAGACAGGAAGTGAAGAAACCAGCCATAGCAAACATGAAGTCTGAAGATGGATCATTCCACACATACACAACACTTTTACCAGTGTCACGTGTATTAAATCATTCATTTGGGATTTGTAACCTCTCAGCCTGTCTTATCACCAACACACTGGTTAGCCTGAAGACAAACGTTACTAAGCGAAAAAGAAATCCAGAGCTTAGAAGCTGAGAAAACCTGCTTTCATTTCTCTGCTGAGCTTCTGCGTCTGTGCCGATTAGAGGTTGTAGGAGAACCTTTATTACTTGTTATTCCCATGTTTAAAAAAAAAAAGAAGCTCCAAAGTGTCACAGCACTCGAACGAGCACCTCTTCTTTTCCCAAAATTTTTATTTTAATACAAGAAATGATCTCATATGCATCTGGATAAGGATCTGTTTCTGATACATAATAAGTCATATGATACATATGACAGATCATTTTGTTATAAGGTATCATTTTGTGAAATCTTGGATGGATTGCACATATCCTTCTAACAAACTAGCCTGAAGAGGCTGACACCTTCTTTTTTTACCTTATTTCCAAGAATTTAGCACAATGAAAAAAATGGTATTGAGACATCTTCCCGTCTGCAGTGTACAGTAGATAATTGCCAACTCCAAACCCTGGACAAACAGGTTGATGAGAAGATTTGAATAGTTTCTCTCTGGGATGAGCGGCATCCACACATTTGGGAATCTCACTCAATTCCCATCAGTGAAGCTTCTCAGAAAGCAGGCAGCCATCGTGAATTCCTCCAGCAACCTCCACCCCATTGTGACATGTTCACTTGAGTCCTTCTCTTGTGTAGGTCACATCCTACTCCACAGCATCACAGCACGCTGATAAATCCAAGGCAAAAAATGGGTTTGTCCTCCAGGGAACTATGCAGCAGATCTGGAGGAGTGTTCAGCGGCAGGTTGCTGAGTGAAGCATGTTTTGGTCATTGACAGTGAGGCTGTGTATTAACAGGTTGCTTTAAACATCTGATGATGACATGACGTGTATTCAAAGTTACATTTCTGTTGTCCACAAGAATAATACGCAAAGTATTGTTTAAAAACTGACACAATTAAGTATTTGTCATTGTAAGAAATATAATTTAATATTTCAGAGTTGTAATGAGATTGATTAAACCACATGGACACTGAGGAGCTGCTTACAAGCTCAGTAAACATTTACACTTACATTTCAGGTTCCATGAAGAGTTAATGTTATAAGTTCTGGTTATTTTGAAAGGGAAGACTTTGAGATGATATCATCTTTCAGGTTCTAAACTTTGAATCTGTTTCCTTTTCACTTGCAGCTCGTAACATTTACAAAAACCGTGCAGGCAGTGAACACATGATGCATGTTGACTATTAAACAAATCAGAGGAAACTGTTCCACCGACTGCGATGAGCCATTACAATGAGACCTAGACAATGACAGATGTAATACCTGCTGTTTGACAATACTTCTGTCTCTGTCTCACTGTTTGCCGTGCCCTTGTAGGTGCAGTGTAATTCCTTGCTGTCATTCATGGGTATCAGGTTTATATAGGCGGAAAGAAAGTGTTGCCCGTAGTTAAAACCATTACTGGTGTCGCAGTGTTGCAGATCACCCCACTGTAAGTGCCTTGTAATTGTAATGCCAATGATTTTTTACATTTTTTAAAACATCCTAAAGCTTTTACGATCTTCTGTCCCTGTGTTGTGTTGGCTTGTGAAGAAGCCCAGATTTCACTGACCTTTTTAGAAGTGGTATTCTACAGTAGAGTGAGCGTCAGCAGAAACCTGTTGTGTTCCACTTCAGCGAGTGGTTTGCTCCCAGCAGGTTTGACTGGATTTTACATGGTGATGCCTTTGTTCTAATTCCCTCCCCCCCCCGTCTTACCTCTCTAAGGTAACCACAGAAGCCTGACTCATACATTAAGTTGCCTTGTTATTCATTAGCAGCGTCAGACACTGAAATCGTCTTTAGCTTTTTGTCATATTTCAGAGCATGCAGTAGTCGCATGGCTCCTCTGGTTGAGATCCTAATTGTGTTGGTCACCACAGGCTGGGACATTCCTACTTACTGTCTGCTGCTGTGTCTTCAGTTCATCATCTTCTCCACTTGGGTAGAAAAAATACAGCTGCTTCTTTTCTGCCTTAAAGAACAAACAAGACCAACCGTGTCAATAAAGGAACGTCCCTGCAGCTCTATGTCCACAAATGTCTCCACCTCCTGTGAAACAGTTGGAGTTATTATTCAGAGGTTGTTAGCTTAATTAATATATGCCGGTCAGTTTTATGTGTTGGTCCTTCATTTACCCACTCAACTGTCTGTCTGTCTGTCTGTCTGTCTGTCTGTCTGTCTGTCTGTCTGTCTGTCTGTCTGTCTTCTAGGACAAAGACTGGGACACCTCTGTCCAGTTCCTTCAAGCATCAGACACCAAAAAGCTTGAGAAGAAAAAGGGTCCAGGGAAAGTTGGGTCTGTGATCGCTGTGGTGGTCCTCGCTGCTGTTATTGGGCTTATGACCGGACTGCTGGTCTGGCATTTCCACTGTAAGAACCACTTCCTACATATTAATTAGACTGATAGGACACAATAGCAAATAGTTCATAAAAAGGATGTAGAACTTTGAAGTAACCTGATCACAATGATGGTGGGTAGAACCAGTCGTGCAATCTGGCAATTTGCATGCTGGTGACACTGTGCCGCCTCAATATGAGACAAATCATAGAGCATAATTAAGCAAAATATGTTGTTAAATTGTCGTGGTGACAGTCACCGTTCCAAAGTAAATAATTACAATATGACAGGTTTGACATGTGCTGCAGAAACTCTTGCTTTTCTAGTATGGTGATTTAGCTTACATCCTTTTTTATGAAGTGTTAAAATAATTTTGGGAAAATGCATAAATGTTTTTTTTTCTTTTTTATCAGATCAAAAGCCACAGGACTAACACTGAAACAACAGAGGGAGATAGTAATGGTGTAGTAAGCGTGTGTATGTTGAGTCTTGTCTGTGTGATCCTGCAGACCGTAAAGATGTGCGGGTCAACAGGATGTACAGCGGCTCCATGCGGATCACCAACCAGGTGTTTGACAACACCTATGAGAACCCCAACAGCTCCGAGTTCAAGGCGCTGGCAAAGCAGGTGGTTTTCCAGGTAAGACTTCTGCTCAGGCCTCCACACCGCTGCCCCCGTCCCCAAAAATCAAATCCATCTGCATGTCAACAAATGCTTTTTTTGTCCTTTTGAGCTTCCTTGTGATATCACTCCTCTCTCTTTCAGCTTAAAACCATCTATTCCAAAAGTTCACCATTGACCAAATACTATGTTGGCTCTACAGTTCAGGCTTTCAGGTACGACAGTGAAGTTGGAGTTAGCTTAGCATGTGCTCTATGTATTGAAACCCACGCATATGTAATTATTGTGGCTGCAATAACAGCTATTATTAACAGAAACTCTGAAGATGTTGACTTATATAAAACCAGAAAGAGCTGATAAACCAGCACACATGCATCTGACTCGTTTTCTTACTTTGCACCACCTCTGTACCATTTCATTCTTGGCTCATTGCTCCTAGTGAAGGCAGCGTTGTTGCCTACTACCTGTCTGAGTTCCGAGTCCCTGTGGGCCAAGAGGCATCTGTCGACAACGCCATGTCTACAGTTGACAATCTAGTGGAAAAAGCGCGGCGTGCCCTGAACCAACCTGGCAACTCGCTGGTTCTTGAAGACGTGGTGTCTTCAGGTAGAGTCAAAGCACTGTTTGTGATTTCAGTCCATCGTGCTGTTTTGCTTGTGGTTTGTGGTACAGTCAGTTGTCATGTCCGGTCTGGTTGTGGACTTGTATCCTCATTTAAGGTATGTTTGTGTTTCATCTCGCAGCACTTGATGCCCGCATGGCTTCTACGTCATTCAGCAGTAAGTGCTCAACATGCATCTATCGTTTATTCTACTGGAGTTCTCCACTCATCTAGATACATAGGAAGCACAGTTCATGGGGTTTGGGTTGTTGGGATGTTCCACAGCTGAAACCTTTTTATTGATTATTGTCTGTTGTTACATAAGAACATTTTTCTGGAGTATAGTTGCCTGATAACAAATAGTTTTTTTTTGCAGCTTACCTGTCTTCCCAGGATGAAAGAAGTATTATGTAGTTTGTATTGTTCAGACAAAATAAACATGTAGTCTGGACATATTTGGGCATACAGTTTGTTGTTTTCCCTCATGAGTTTTATAGACTTTAGTAGGAGTGTACTACACTGAAAGACCATGTAAAAAGTATCTTAATTTGGCAAATGCATCACTGTAACTGATCCAAAGTCTAATGTTTTATCATATCCAGAACATGTAATGTAATTAAGTACATAAGTTCACATTTTAGACAGCGGTCACAGTTGCATGGTATTTTGCATATTAAATATTAGCACAGTGATATCAGATTGTAAATGCGTCATAATTTAATTTGCATAAAGATAAATGGGCTGCTGCGGTGCTGTGTCGGTGATTTACCAAGCCGAACGTGAACGCCGCTAACAGTCATTGTTTCTGTCTCAGAATTTAACAAGTTTTCAGAACATACAAAGCTCGACCAGGATGTGGTGATCCAGTCCCCCGGCTTCCCTAACAGTCCTTATCCACCCAACACCTTCAACCAGTGGCAGCTGAGAGCCGACGTCGGCCACATCATCAAGCTTCAGTTTGACACGATGAATCTGGAAGGGAATTGCACGAATGACTTTGTCAGAATCTACGACTCCCTGGTGTCCATGGAGAGCCGCGTTATGCATGAGTGAGTTTTAGAATCACAGCTTCAAGCAGACAAAAAACCTTCTGCACTCTTACGTTTAAAACACACTGTAGAGAAAGAGGAATTTAGCTTGTATATAAGGCCCTCTGCTGGTCAGATGCTGTGCCTCTGTTGGACAGTTATACTTTACATAAGTAAAGTATAACTGCCTAACATTGCAGTTAGGCTACTGCAATGTTAGGTTGCAGTAGCCTAACATTGTCCGGGTAAAGACCCACGCAAGAAAAATGGCACTTCCAATATCTCTTAATCTGGGAGCAATCCAGCTGAAAATGTGAGAATGTGATTGCTCTTTCATAACTGGAAAAACAACATGCGTTCAGAAAGCAACCAGGACCTCCTACAGGAAGGACTTTCATGTGTGCATGATAAAATCATTAGTGGAATTCTGGCACGAGAGAGATAAAATGCCTCTGATGAACTGTATAGGTGACCGAAACTGACACCACACTATACTTTTTTCCTCAGAAGGTAGTGGAAATGTTTTTTTTAAGCTTTTAATCTCTAATTAAACTCCATTCATGTCAATGGCACTGGCTGTGTAACAAAAAGATAAACTTTTTGTTTGGGCCAGAGGTAAGAATGAAGGTGCAATGAGGATTTATTGCAGGAACAACCTCAGAAAAAGCATTTTGCACATACGTTTTACAGTTGGTGTTTGATCCAATAAAAATATGTTGTTCTGGAATCAATTTAAACAAAACTGGCCTTTAACCATCACATCAGGTAACGTGCATTCAGGAAATTCATGTCTGTTTTTTTTTCTACAGGTTGTGTGGATACTACTCACATGGGAAACCACTGACCTATCTGTCTTCTCGCAATGTCATGCTGGTGACGATGGGCTCAAATAACGAAAAGAACTACCCAGGTTTCAGAGCGAAAGTCTCGCAAATCCGACAGGGAAGTAAAGGTAGGCACCAATGCTCGGGAGAGTTGTGACTGAGCCTCTTTGTTATGAGCTGAAATGTTTAATATTTGTGCAACTACCAACAAACACATTTATTTGACAGGTACAACATGTGGTGGCCAGATGACAGGAGCACAAGGCACCTTCTCTTCTCCTAACTTCCCAAATTACTATCCTCCTCGAATATCATGTCAGTGGTCAATTCAGGTGAGGTGTCTGCACTTGATCGACGCGTTCCACAGGAATATGTTTCACACAGGTTCATGTTCTGCTTTGCTCCTCAGAAAGTCACATGTCACCATGCCATTAAGTGTTTCTTGATCTCTGTCAATCATTCAGGTCCCTGATGGCAAGGCGGTCAAGGTGACGTTCAAAAAGTTCCTCTTGTCTGAGCCTGGGAAGTCAAACAGTAAGGAATGTCTCAAAGACTACGTGGAGGTCAACGGAAAGAAGTGAGTCGATGTTTGTGTGTCTAAAAACCGCATGGGAAGTACATGACAGAGCAGAGACATCAGGGTTTGTGCGTCTCCTCCTCAGACTGTGTGGAGAAAAGCCTGACGGGACCGTGACAGAAACCAGCGCCACCAACATGGTAAACGTGGTGTTTTCCTCTGATGCCTCCTATGTGGACCGAGGATTTGAGGCCGAGTTTGAGGCCATTGACGTCACAGACCGTAAGTGTCTCCCAGATAATGATTATTTGTTTAAGTCAGGCAGGTGTATCTCACATTAACCCTGTCGTCCGCAGCTTGTCCAAAGCAGTTCCAGTGCAAAAATCAACGCTGCATTAAGACAGAGCTCCGGTGTGATGGTTGGAATGACTGTGGAGACATGAGTGATGAATCAAACTGCAGTAAGTACCATTTACTCAGATTATACTCGGCTCTCCTATTTAGTGATTCAAACTACTTTTTCTAATTACCGGCTGCATCGTTTGCACACAAAATGAGTTTCACTGTTTCCCTCCAGAGTGTGATGAAAAGGATATCACATGTAAAAATGGATATTGTAAGCCCATGTTCTGGAAGTGTGATGGCGTGGACGACTGTGGAGACAGCACAGATGAGCTGGACTGTAGTAAGACCCGTTGACACTGATGGAGGACACATTTTACATGAGCACTGAAGGGCTTTCCGTCAGTTTTGTCATACCTGCCTGTTTCTTTTGGGGTTTTTTAAGGTGGCTGTAAAGCTGGACAAATAAAATGCAAGAATAACAATTGTGTTTCTGAGAAGAAACACTGTGACGGCATGGACGACTGCGGGGACGGGTCAGATGAGCTCAACTGTGTGCGAGGTGAGAGACACTTTCTCCTAAACTGCAAAAATATCTAATATTTCTTTTTTTTTCTCAAAACAAGAGGAATAATTTGACACAGGAGTGAAGTTAACATAACATATTTTTTTAAAAGGTGATAATATGTAAAGAGATGTTTTTTCTTAGCTTGCTGTGTTCATTGCAGCTTGACTTGCAGTGAAAATGTAAAATAATCTTATCAGTTTAAGGTCTTTGCACATGTGGGAAGACCTAACTAACACATCATTGATGAGTGAAAATGAGCACTGTTCTTCCCTTGCTCTCTCTGTAGGCTCTGATGTCAGCTGCACTGATGTTACATATAAATGTAAAAACAATAAATGCATCAGTAAAGTGAACCCAGAATGTGACGGGACGCAGGACTGCGAAGACGCATCTGACGAGGAGAACTGCGGTATGTTACAAACAAAACCGCAGTGTAAAGATTAGATTAAAGACTATTACTTCATCTGCAAGGTTAAGTTTGCATGACAAAACAGCTGTGAACTTCAGCACACTTCAGGCACCGCAACAAGCCGTGCTATGATTCATTTATTCGTTACTTTGCAGACTGCGGGAGGAGTATCTTCAAGATGACACGTATCGTGGGCGGTCAGGATGCAGATAACGGCGAGTTTCCCTGGCAGGTCAGCCTTCACGTCAAATCCTTTGCTCACGTGTGTGGAGCGTCCATCATCAGTCCCAACTGGCTGGTCACTGCTGCCCACTGTGTGCAAGATGATGCCAAGACACGGTAGCGTCTTACTTTGCTACTTTGCTTTATATTCTTTATATAATTTGCTAAAATGGTGATCATTCAATTTTGATATTGCAGATATTTAGCAGATGCTCTTCTCCAAAAGGAACTTAAATAAGTGCAACAATAGAATAACACTAAATTCCTCTATTTATGTTTTTTTATCCTGGACACATTATTTTTGAGCCATGTGTAGAAAATTGTGCTTAAGTTTCTTCAATTGTTCTATCCTCCATTTAAAGCCTTTAATAGTCTTAAATACAGAATATAGTCTTTACACAAACACAGCAGAACTCTTGGTGTTTACTCCATAGTTTTGTCTTGGATAAAAAACGTATTACAGCTGATAAGACGTCCTTGAAAGACAACAAGTACTTCACTTGACTTTAGGTCCACTATCACATGCAAAGTGAAACCTTAGACTTGAGTGTTTTTACTAACAACACAATGCGTGGGTGTGTGTGTGTGTGTTGGTAATGTGTCATGCTTAAAACCCTTCCAGGCCCTCAGTGCAAGTGTTAGGTGCATGTGAGGTCGTGCCTCTCTGCTACTAAAGTAAACAAAGTGTAGAGTTTTCAGAACTCAGTCTCCGTCTGAGTCATCGAATACCACCAGGCTTGACTCTGGTGTTTCATACATATTTCCTGTGTATGTGTGTGTGTGTGTGTGTGTGTGTGTGTGTGTTAATGGTTATCCAAGACTGAGATGAACTTTGGTGTGTGTCTTCAGATTCTCCCAACCCGGCACTTGGGAAGCTTACCTCGGCCTCCACACCCAGCAGAAGATTGGAAGTGCAGTGCAGAAGAGGAACCTGAAGCAGGTCATAGCCCACCCTAACTACAATGCATTCACCTTTGACAATGACATAGCCCTGATGGAGCTGGAAAGTCCTGTCACCTACTCCGACTACATCAAGCCCATCTGCTTGCCGTCTCCCCAACACGTTTTTTCGGCTGGTTCCACTGTGTGGATCACCGGGTGGGGCGCCACACGAGAAGGAGGTGAGTCCCCACAAACCATAAACCTTGGGTTTCTCAGTACTTATAGCCACTATAACTTTTTATAAATGCTGAAGCCCAAACTTTAGTTGAATCTGTAAACTATCCAGCGAGTGGAAGGATATAAGTAATCTTACAGTTTCTTATTTGTGAGCTTCTGATTTGGCAATAATAGAAGTAGTATTGGTAGTTGCTGATTTTACAGGAGGCGTAATTGCATCCCCTGGAGTTCAGAAGAAATCATTCAAATATTCATTCCTAAATAAAGAAAACTGAAATTATCTCTGAAAGATATTTAGGCTTTACTTTGGATATCTGCATTGAATTGTGATAAACATCATCATTTATTGTGAATTCAGTGCGTCTGTTTACATGGGATGATATGTTGGTATTTATTTTGTGGTTTTGTTTATTGATGCTCGTTCTAAGTTTGCATCATTTGCTAAACTATTTTCTATATTTCTATTTCTATATTTGCCTACTGATAAATGTCATGTAGTGTGCTAAAAGAGACCATCCAACTTTACTGTGGACCTGCCAATAGAAACCGTAACGTCTCTGATGACGGCCTGCCATTACTGGACGTTTAATGACTGGACATTTAGACTTGAGCGTAAGCGTGATGATGTCCTCATGTGTGTGTGATTCAGGATTTGCTGCTTCGGTGCTCCAAAAGGCCCAGGTCCGAATCATCAACCAGACGGTGTGTAACGATTTGATGGCAGGGCAGCTCACGTCTCGGATGTTGTGTGCTGGAGTGCTGACCGGAGGAGTCGATGCTTGTCAGGTAATAACATTTTCTTTCTTGGATGGATGGATGGATATCAATATTTCACAACCAACTAATAAATCCCCACTGAATTGAAATATTCTATTAATAGACAAATTAAATTAGCTAGACATGTAATTGTTGTCAGTTATACTGTTGTGATAAGAGGCTTTTTAGAATGATATCTAGAGCAGCTGCTTGTTTTACAATTTAACTGATAACACAGCCAAATAAAGGAATAGGAGGAAAAGCCGAAGAATCAGATTCAAAAATCCTTTTTTAGTCTTGCAGTGGAGAAATGGACGTTGTTGCAGCAAAAGTGTGCAGTGCAGAAGAGAGAAAAAAAAATCAAATGAGTGTAAAAAAAAAAAAACTATAAGTAACATGGTAAGAAAGGGGCAGAGTGACAAGAAATAAGTGGAAAGGGGAAGTGATGCCCCATACTGTTGTACCTCTATGCTAACAAGTGTACGTGTGTATTATCTCTGTTAGGGGGACTCTGGAGGCCCTCTGACCAGTCCGGGGAGCACCCGTTCGTTCCTGGCAGGGGTGGTCAGTTGGGGCGATGGCTGCGCCCGCAGAAACAAACCTGGCATCTACACAACAGTCACCAAATTCCGTGGCTGGATCAAAGAAAAGACAGGAGTGTGAACCTCTGCGAAATGGTCAAAGAAGGCGGTGGATATGGACATGAACACGGACTGATGACAAGCACCACAGTACATATATTTGCTTGAGTGAAACACCACTCTGACTTTCCAGCTGATGTCGTGGCCTTGACTCGCAGTCATAGCTGCAGTGAGAACGTGCACTGTTTGCTTAAAGAGCAACACATTTTATGTCCACATTAATTTTTATGAGGTTGGGGTTGCTGAAATGGTTTTAATGTAAATAAACGTTTTTATTTTTTTATTTTTTTGCCATTGTTTTTAGCGTGTTTTGATGGACAACAATGTTATGTGCTGCACAAGAAATAGATTTTAGCTGTGATCATTACACATGTATGAAATGTTGATTATTGTCCTCTGTTGTCCTGTGTTTTATCAGCCGCCATCATATGAATTTCCCATCACTCAAAATGTTATAAATGAAGAACAAAATGACAGCAAGCTCACTCCATCCTACCTCCTATGGCTTGGTATCTTGCATGTTATTTTAGCCCAGCAAAATTCCCTGAAATGTTTGTGATCATCAAATAGCATCACCCTTCTCATCATGGATGGCATTTCATTTCAACAGATGTCGACTGCTTTTCTATCAGCATAAAACACAGAACTCACAGAACAACTCTTTCATTGTTTTTTCCATTCAGAATGATAAATGTAAATGTGTATTTCTGCAGATGTTTTTAATAAAAAATATTTCTCATATAACCTCCAATTCTTTGATTTCTGTTTTCATGCACTGACATACATTTTATCTACCATATCTTTGATTGACTACTATCATATTTGTATAACATTGCACCCTAATGTAAACTGACTTTCTACTTTAAGTGATGATTGATGAAGTCTCTGCTTCAGCAGGATGTTTTTCAGAACGTCTCTGAGTGAAATGACATTGACACTGTGTCTGATGGACATTTCAAATGCAGAACAGAGAAATTAGATCAGAAAGTTGCGCTTATTCTGGTCCAAATGCAAAGTATACTTTGTGCTGTTTTTATGTTGTGCCAATGCTAAATGCTTCCATTTCCTCTGTGGAGTATTTCAGGTGAAACAGTCACTTGTATAGCTTCATACTGACACGTCTGCTTCTACTTGTGGATGAGGATGACAACGAATATTTGTTTTCTAACAGAATCGTTATTTCACCCCGGAACTAATACGAATCTACCTTTTACCGGAAGACTTTTAAGAACGGAGCGGAAACGGTCCCACCGTATTATTGTTCCCCAGGTCTTCGTAGTATTTGCAGCAGTATTTGTCCGGTTTTTATTCATCAGTAATTCTTTTCTTACATTCGTAACATTTAATTGTCCAGTAATCTCGGGTGTAGCAGTTTAAAACACTGTTACGGACGTGTCCTCTGTCGGCCTCGGACACATGAAAACACCCGGTTCAGCTTTAAGATGGACGGGACGTTGTTAGCTAGGATGTCGTTTATCCAACTCAGAGGTAACAGTCGGGTTAATTAAACCCGCACACAAGAGGATTTCGTTTATTAGTAGTGAATAAACGTGGTGGAGGCGGAGACGGACGTAAATGACAGTAAATATGGATCCAGACAGGAGGAGAGATAGCCGGGGTTGGGACTGGGACAGCCCGCAGTGCCGAACCCAACTGGACGAGGTCTTTTTCCGCAAGCATGACTACATCCAGGCAGGCAGCCAGGAGCACAGAGAGTTCTGGGCCTTCTTTGACCGCTTCCAGAGGTTTAAAACAAAGAGGGACATGTCTGGGTTGGGAGCCAGACGAACAGAGGACCAAGATGAAGGGAAAGAAAGGAGAAAGAGTGGCACCGGAAAGATAGACCTTGGCCTTCCTAAAGAGTATGATGCTCGTTACCGGATTAATGTATCTGTTTGCACCAGAGATGTCGAGGAGCGCCTGGGGAAGTCCGAGCACAGAGGCAGGCAGAGATCCTCAGGTCCTGGCAGGCAGGAGATCTCAGACTGCCGCCTGGCTCTGCTGCATTTCCTGGACTTCAGCCAGAAACAGAGTTTTGGCAAACTGGCCAAGCTTCGCCGGGAGCAGAAGAGCCTGCCCATTTACCAGTACCGGGACAGGATAATGGAGCTGGTGCGGCTTCACCCTGTGGTTGTGGTGGCGGGGGACACAGGCTGTGGGAAATCCACCCAAGTCCCTCAGTACCTTCTTTCAGCTGGCTTCAACCACGTAGCCTGCACTCAACCTCGACGTATTGCCTGCACATCGCTGGCAAAGAGAGTCAGCTTTGAGAGTCTCAATGAGTACGGCTCAAAGGTTTGTGATGGATGATCAAATACAGCTTCCTACCATTTGTTTTATGTATTGGAGCTCACAAAATGCGGTCCTGTTTTTCAGGTGGGCTACCAGATCCGCTTTGAGACCAACCGGACCACGGCCACCAAACTGCTGTTCCTGACTGAGGGGCTGCTGCTCCGGCAGATCCAGCAGGAGAACACGCTGGCTCAGTACGAGGTGGTGATTGTGGACGAGGTCCATGAGAGACACCTCCACTGTGACTTCCTTCTTGGGGTCCTGCGCTCTCTGGTTGTTGAGCGTCCAGACCTGCGTCTCATCCTCATGTCAGCCACGATCAACATCAAACTATTCTCTGACTATTTTGGTAGTGCTCCTGTTCTGCAGGTGCCAGGCCGCCTGTTTCCTATACAGGTAAGCAGAGGAGAGCAGTATTATGTTCCCAAAGAAACGTTTTCAGGGTGTGAGAATTTGTGTGTTAGTGTTTTCTCTGTTTCCTGCACTAAGGTGATCTACCAGCCCATTCCACCCGAGGAGCAGGCCTCGCGTTCGGAGAAACTGGATCCCAGACCATACCTGCGCATCCTGCAGGGCATCGATCAGCGCTACCCTCCAGAGGAGCGCGGCGACCTGCTCCTCTTCCTTAGCGGCGTGGCGGAGATCTCCACCATCCAGGAGGCCTGTCAGATTTATGCCACGCACACGTGTCGCTGGATAGTCCTCCCGCTGCACAGCACCCTCTCACTGGCCCAGCAGGATAAGGCACAGCCGGCTTCTGGATTGGAGTGGACATAACATGTTTGAATCTGATGTTCGCTATTGTTTATCAGTTCTAATTCTACATCATGTTTCCTTCAGGTGTTTGATATTTCTCCTCCTGGGGTGAGAAAGTGCATCATCTCTACCAATATTGCAGAGACCTCAGTTACAATAGATGGGGTGCGCTTTGTTGTAGACTCAGGTATGTAACTAGTAGTACATCCAGTAGCTGTAGAACTACAGCCATATAACTTTATTGTTTTGTTATGCATTCTTTTATAGGAAAGGTAAAGGAAATGAGTTTTGATCCTAAGGCCAAGATGCAACGTCTGCAGGAGTTCTGGATCAGCCGAGCCAGCTCTGAGCAAAGGAAAGGTCGAGCCGGTCGTACCGGTCCAGGAGTGTGTTACCGCCTGTATGCTGAGTCTGACTACGATGCTTTTGCACCGTATCCTGTGCCAGAAATCCATAGAGTGGCTCTGGACGCCCTCATTCTTCAGGTGACAGCACCCAACAGGAAGCCGGATAGCAATTCTTCAATTTACTTAGTAAAATTGTGGCTTTATTTTTGTCATTTTGTTCCTGCAGATGAAGAGCATGGGTCTTGGAGATCCACTTTCTTTTATCTTCATCGATCCACCTCCAGCTTCTAGCATCCAGACTGCAATTACTTATCTGAAAGAGCAGGGAGCGCTAGACAGTCACGGTGAACTGACCTCAATTGGTAGTTTGCTGGCACAACTGCCTGTGGATGTGGTCATAGGTGAGATTCCCTACACCAAACCCATATAATAATGTCATGTGCTTGTTTTTTTAAATAATTTTTTCCTGACAAGAGATCATAATTGTGTGTGTGTGTGTGTGTGTGTGTGTGTGTGTGTGTGTGTGTGTGTGTGTGTG